>JADBJO010004328.1:145000-147500 GCA_016801955.1 Conus betulinus | reverse complement strand
CAATTAGAAACCATCCATATTCTTTGCTTCTAACAGGCTGAGCTGCTTACATTTGGCGGCCATCGTATGCACACTGCACACGGCTAAATGGAATTACGAACTTCAGGTTTGCAGCCACACACTCTGTACACTGACTGCATATGTATTCACGGATTTTCACCTAATGTGTACCCTTGCTTGACGGGTTTCAAGATGTAACTCAGATTTCAAGATGTAACTCAGACCATGACAGAGAAGAAACCCTGCAAGAACAGAATGAATGAGCAGACAACCAAGCAGTGAATAAATTACAAAACAGGTGCAACGCGTTTCGACCAGTTGGGTCTACTTTAATCAGGACAAACAACATTCATGGAAACGAGGCGAATAAACGGTCACTCATCTCGTCGATCTGGGTGCAAAATGTCGCGTAGATGGCAAGCAAAAACTACAGGCTGGGACTGAAGATAACAGGTTGGAGGCTTGGTATTATATTTTTCTGTATTAATGTTCCTTTTTTGTCTGCAGTCAGCCCGTTGGGAAACCGAGCTTTGTGTCCATGAGCCTGTCCTGGTTATCCTGATCAGTTGAGAGGAGGAAAGTCCGCCACGTTGTTAATTACCCGCCAGCCTCTCTTTCAACCGCAGTTCCATTAGCTGCCAAGACAAAACAAAACAAAACAAAACAATCCAGCAGACATTTGCAGACAATGAGGCTTCTCCAACTTACACTCCCACAGCACTTCGGTGACTTCCACACAGATAAAAGAATCATTTGTGTGAAGTTTAAGAAATCGTCCTACTGATTGAAATGTATTTCATATAAGTGGTGGCTGGAATAGCTGAGTGGTTGAGCACCGGACTCGTAATCTTGGAGATTCTGAGGTTGCCGGGTTCGAATCTCCGCTGGGCCGTTTCGGTACAGGGGTATTTTTTCCCTCGGAGTTAACATTGGTTCTAACTCCATTTCCCATACAGTCCTTCGAATGAGACTATAAACCGAGGTTCTGTGTGTGAAAGCACACATAACATCTTGCACAAAGATAAAATCCCATCACCCAACTTTTGGAAGAGGCCAGGTTGGCCGTTAGTATGGACGATACGTTACACATAGCATTTACCCTGCGTGAGAAATGGAAAGAATGAAGGAAGTAAGGAAACTGAGTGAACGATATTGAACGATATTGACTGGATGACACGGGGAAACGACTGAATGAAGCGCCAGCTGGCAGCTCTTCAGTCGGCACTGCGCAGGTAGGCAGCCCGTTGTGTAAACGAGTGTGGATCGTGAAGCGCTTAGCGCTTGGTCTCTAGCCGAGGATAGGCACTATATATAAGTATTCATAATGATAATAATCATAATAATAATCAATGTATATATAGATTTGTTCTGCGTAAACTCAGATGAGGATGTGTGCAGTTTGTACATGGTGTTGTCCAGCGAGACATGATGGCAGTGGCCCTGGTCAACCGTTGTTTTATGAGGTGAGGTGAACCGGCAGTAGACCTATCCTCAACAGAAATAGACGACATGGAACACTCTTGAATCTGAGTGATTGTGTCACCATTTGTATGTTTTGTATTCGCTGAATAGCTGACCTTTCAGAAGTTTAGTTACATGTGTAGTCCTCGGTAACTGCCGTACAACGAACGCTGATCGTATCATCTGCAGACCAGGTTTGAAAAGCAGCCTGGCAGGGATGCTGTTACCTTTATAAGTCAAAGTTTTGTTCAGAAACATATGTTAAGTGGTTTGCCTTTTTTTGTTGTTGTTGTTTGTTTTTGTTTTTTGTTTTTTTTTTTTTTTTTTTTGTTTTTGTTTTTTGGTTTTTCTTTTTTTTTTTTTTTTTTTTTGCTTTTTTGTTTTTGTTTGTTTTGTTGTCTGTTGTTGTTGTTGTGTGTGTGTTTTTGTTTGTTTGTTTGTTTTTGTACTGTGAATCAGGATGGAAATGAAAACTGTACATTCAAAATTCTAGGAAGTACATTCTCCTCTGCTATGACTTGTGTATTCAAAAGTGACAAAGCCTAAAAAGCATACCTTCCAGCCGAAGAGATCGTCATATCCGTGGTAAATGTCGTCTGGAGTCTTATCATCGTGGTTATTGTTGTCTGTGTTAAATGTAATCTGTAGTCTTATCATCGTTGTTATTGTTGTCTGTGTTAAATGATCTGTAGTCTTATCATCGTGGTTATTGTTGTTTGTCTGCCCTCCGTCACGTAGATGACCTTCGTCCTCACGTTCTCATCGAAACTATTCAAAGATTTGTTGATTGCCAATTAGGACTAAAATGTTGCACTCATCCTCTGGATCAGCTGCTCTGTTAGCAAGGTGAGTACAACTAGACCCTGCAGCACAGAAAGAACAATAACGCACGACAACGCCTGCCTCCCCCCCCCCCCCCCCCCCCCCCCCCCCCCCCCCCCCCCTCCTACAACATGTATATTGTGTTAGCATACATTCAGCTTTTTCTCATCGCTTTAAATCTCGAATATATTGGGGGGAAAAGTAAACGTTTCTATAG
>JADBJO010004328.1:122500-137500 GCA_016801955.1 Conus betulinus | reverse complement strand
CATGTTTCAAACCACACACTATAAACACGCTTATCATTCCGTGATCCCTGTGGGAGGGGCGGACAAGGTGCAGCAGACATCCTATTTTTGCTGCAGTGGGCGCGGTTCCCCCGGCAGTGCCCAAAGAATCGGCAGCACTGCATTCCGGAAAAAGGCAGGCTGCAGTAAAAGAGGAAGTCCCGACAGTCAGGAACCTGGCAGAGTAATCTGATTGACTGCAGATTGATGGCCGCCAATGTCACGTGATGTGCTGGCTCATGATGGACGCCATGCAGCAGTGGGGATTAAATGGATGGCTTTCTCAGACCACGGAGTGGGGGTCGCCCACCCTCCAAGTTGGGGGAAACATCTCGTGTCTTGTTGATGGAGAGAAGCGTACGGCGGATTAATGATGCCATATTGCTGAACAGAGAATGGCCTGCCAGTGCCCTAGTGTTAGTTATGTTGCAGAGTCTTAAGGTCATTGCACACGGGGCGTCAGTGTTAGAATGGAGAAAGGACACCAATAACGTTGTCTCAAGATAATGAGTTACTTAATGCTTGCTGGACAAGTCGTTGCAAATTTTCGATAACTGTGTGCGTCTTGGCTACTCGTATCCCAAATAATGACATCCTGTCAAGAGAAACACTAGCGACTTTTTCTTGCGTCTCATCACGTTAAACAGGCAAGATAACTGTGCAAAATTTCCTGGCTTCTCAAGCCCAATATTTCTCCTGCTCTAACTCTACCCTTTCTCCATGACTTCAGCACCCCCTTTTGTTATACGACGCTTAAAAATGGTAAGTGCCAGCGAGAAATGAAAATAAAGGACAATATCTAACAAGCAAAAGAACCGCAGTCAGCTCTGTCGACGATGCTTTCCAGCTTGCACCAGTAAGTATTCATCAACAACTCTAGTTTGCGCCTGATGCTGTGTACCAGAATAAAGAACTTTGACGCTGGTCCGAAGTGCCTCTTAGGTCTGTTGCTGTGTGGTAGCAGTGGTTTCATGGACAGTTCACAATTGTAGTTTTCATGACAGTGCCGTTCAAATATATGTATATGGAGAGAGAGAGAGAGAGAGAGAGAGAGAGAGAGAGAGAGAGAGAGAGAGAGAGAGAGAGAGGGTAGGGGAGAGAGAGAGATTTACAATTTGCTAACTAATTTTTACTGTGACATTTGCATATCAAACCTTGAAACGGTTTTTTCAGGGTTGACAATGTGCTATCACTTAACGGATGACACACACGCACGCACACACACACACACACACACACACACACACACACACACACACACACACACACACACACACACACACACACACACACACACACTCTCTCACTCTCTCTCTCTCTCTCTCTCTCTCTCTCACTCTCTCTCTCACTCACACACACACACACACACACACACACACACACACACACACACACACACACACACACACACACACACACCACACACACACACACACAACACACACACACACACACACACACACACACACACACACACACACACACACAGCAACTGTCTGTCTGTCTGTCTGTCTGTCTGTCTGTCTCTCTCTCTCTCTCTCTCTCTCTCTCTCTCTCTCTCTCTCTCTCTCTCTCTCTCTCTCTCTCTCTCTCTCTCTCTCTCTCTCTCTCTCCACTGCAGTTGGAATCGTCTTTTGTCAAGTTCTGGATTGCAGTTTCTCGAGAAAATGCTGACAAAAAGTTTAAATACCCTGGCCAGAAACTTGTACATGTTAACACAGGTGATGAAACTCCGTTCGCTCTTAGATTGTCCGCAATAATAGGGGTGAACAGAACACACACACACACACACACACACACACACACACACACACACACACACACACGCCTTTTTTTTGAAACATTTTAAATTACATGGAATTCACCTCTGACTTCCATTATCACGAAATGAAATGAAGTATGAACTGCTCTCGGTTACAGGATTGTCCGCTGTGCATGGGACTTAATCGACCGGTGATGGTCTAATCTTCAGCATGTTGAGGAGCTGTCGACAACAAATGGTGCACATTTCGCTGTATCTCATAGAAAGTCATTTTAAGTCTTGATCACCTGTCATTGTCGTTTCTATTACGGACACACAAACACGCACTGTTGGCCATTGACAATTTCAGCTTTGGGTTCATCGTTCTCTGTGCATCAAGATATGGATGTTTGTCTCCTGCATACATACGTGGGTGAGCAAGCGAGAGAGTGCGCGCAGAGAGAGAGAGAGAGAGAGAGAGAGAGAGAGAGAGAGAGAGAGAGAGAGAGACAGACAGACAGACAGAGAGAGAGAGAGTTTCAAACCCATACCATAAGAGAGACAGACAGATAAACAGACAGACAGGCAGAAAGAGAAACTAGAGACACAGAGAGAGATTTAGAGAGATATTGACAGAGACAGGCAGACAGTCAGACAGACAGATAGACAGACAGACAGAGACTGACCGACCGACCGACCGACCGACCGACAGACAGACAGACAGACAGACAGACAGACACCGGGGGGACACGGGGGGGGGGGGGGGGGGGGGGGGGGGGGGGGGGGGGGATATTATTTTCCCAACCACACCGCACCAAGCATCACTGAGGAAGGTTTGAACCCAAAAGCTCTTGCGGCGAGTCAACGGCCTTTAACCAGGCTAGGAGGTCAACAGTCTATTCACAGCTTACCAGGGTTCAGTAGTGGATGCTCTGAATCTGCATTCCTCATAAAATGCCACATCAAGCGTCCATCTGTATGTCCATTGTCCGTATCAACATCATCAGTGTCGTCCATTTTTTGCCACTGTCTCTCTTCCCCCCATCTTCTTGATCTCTCTTACCCCGCATCTCTCTCTCTCTCTCTCTCTCTCTCTCTCTCTCTCTCTCTCTCTCTCTCTCTCTCTCTCTCTCCAAATGCCGGTCTCTCCTCTCTCTCTCCTCTAAACTCTATCGAATGGCTGTCCTCAATAAATAAACTTCTATCACTGTCTATGTATCTCTGTCCCCGTGTCTCACGAAGGATTTGCTATTAAGCTGACATGATTTTACTTCCTCTGTGGTTTTCCTCAGGGAAAGTGACAAGATTTTCTCAGATCAGTCAAAGACCAGATTTCCCCCACCCCCCCCCCCCACCCCACCCCTACCACCACCCCCCACCCCCACCCCAAAAAAAAAAAAATCCAAGAGGCGATCAGAATATCGCTGACAGAAACCATCCACAACGATGTAACATATTGTAATTTCATCATCTGGCAATAGTGTTTGAGAAAAAGAAAAGATCAGTTGTTCATTCTCTTTCAAGTTAAAATTCTTTGTCACGGTGCAAAACGTGTTTGGCCGCCATACACTACTTCTTTACGAACTGAACAAGAGTCAGTAGAGGCGCTCTGTGTGGGGGTCATTCGTCCCTGTTGCAGGAACTGAAGCTGCTCAGTTAGTGCATGTGGGGGGGGGGGTGGGGTGGGGGGTTGCTGTGTCCAAAAATGTCTTGGATCTGCTTAATGGAGTCATCTCAGGGTAGACATGCTGTTCTGTATGCCCATGTGTTTTCTGTTACGGCTAAAACTCAGTCACTACTCAACATGTGTGCGGTGGTGCTGAAATCTTAAAACATAAGGTCTATAATGACATGTACCCGCAAAACATCGTTCTTTATTGGGTGCCAATTAGAGCGCCACGATCGAGATACGGAAGGGGGCTCTGCTACAAAGAGGTTTGTGACCACTAAGTTTGAATTACACCAGTCTGATGTTTCATTTAGACTTTCCTGGAGATATATTACTATTGTTTATAGATCACTACCACTTGTTTGGAGTGACGAGTCATCCGCTAACAAATCTGTAGTGATATTTTTTTTCTATCTGATAAGCATAATGGTAAATCATTGGTAAACATGCAGAACAGGAGGGGGCCCAGCACGACAGCTTGTTACACTCCATGTCTGACAAAGTCTGGAAAGAGGTCTTGCTTTCAGTAGCACATACTGAGGCCTGTCATTCAAGTATGATTGGCGCAAAGCGACTGTCGAAGACTAGTTCAATTAAATAGACTGGTTTTTAAAAGAATGGAATGATCAACAAAATCAAACGCCTTTTTAAGTTCAAAAAGATTTTTTTTTTTTTTGTCATTTGTGACTGGTTCATATATGAAAGTAATGAGTCACACATTCGTGATAATGCCGGGTATCAGGAAGGATTAGATTAGAATGAGTGAAACTTTATGAACTGAGAAACATGAGTATGTATGTGCCTTTCGAGGGGTTGAATAGAACTGATACCAATGATATAGGTCTTAGAATATTTTGGATCAGACGAATTATTTGATTTGGAAGGGGGATAACTTTGGCATTTTTGAACGCTTGAGGGAAACATTAGTTTTAATAGATAGATAGATAGATAGATAGATAGATAGATAGATAGATGGATGGATGATGGATGGATGGATGGATGGATAGGATGGATAGATAGATAGATAGATAGATAGATAGATGTGTGTGTGTGTGTGTGTGTGTGTGTGTGTGTGTGTGTGTGTGTGTGTGTGTGTGTGTGTGTGTGTGTGTGTGTGTGTGTGTGTGTGTGTGTGTGTGTGTGTGTGTGTGTGTGTGTGTGTGTGTGTGTGCAGTAGACTCGGCAATGGAGAGAGAGAGAGAGAGAGAGAGAGAGAGAGAGAGAGAGAGAGAGAGAGAGAGAGAGAGAGAGAGAGAGAGAGAGAGCAGGCAGTCTCAAAGACACACAATCAAATAAGAAATGAGGAAGGGTTAGACAGAAGTGTGTGTGTGTGTGGGGGGGGGGGGGGGGGGGGGGGGGGGTATATAAAGAAAAAGGAGAGTGAGATGCAAAAATGAAAAACGATCAGTGATAAAGGATGGCCAACAGCACTGATGTGACGCGACGTCCTGACTCTGTCAACATTACCGTGTTTGTTCTGCACAAGTGTGGAGTCAAGTGTGAAATGAAATCTGGAAACCCACCATCAATGAAAGCAAACAAACAACAGTGGCCTGCCTCTCTCTCTCTCTCTCTCTCTCTCCTCTCTCTCTCTCTCTCTCTCTCTCTCTCTCTCTCTCTCTCTCTCTCTCTCTCTGACGTTTCTTAGATCTGTACCTGCTATTCCTTCGTCCAGAAACATCACATAAACACCAAGTCCTTTTTTTCATTGTTCTGTCCTTGCGCACCTCCTACACATTACACTTCAGAGACAAAGACAGAGAGTTGGGAGGGGGGAGTGAGAGAAAGAGAGAGAAGCACATGCATGCACGCACGCACGCATATACACGCGCACACTCAACACACACACACACACACACACACACACACACACACACCACACCACACACACACACACACACACACACACACACACGCACGCGCGCGCGCACGCACGCACGCACACACACACACACACACACACACACAGATACAAAGAGACAGACAAACTGACAGACAGACAGACAGGACAGACACAGACAGACAGACAGACAGGGACAGAGATGAAGAGAGACAGAGCGTGTTATTCATTGCGTATGAACGGCGTTGGCTACAAGCCTACTAATCTTTTAATGACAGGATAAATAAAGTATTTCCATTTCACTCAAAACTGTTCCATTGCTTTTGAGAATCCTTTCAAATATTCTACTCGTTATCAGCTTTCCTAAATATGCTTTACTTCTATTATTACATAACCAGACAACACTGACAAGGCATGAACAAAATACTGCAAAGGTTTATTTCTCAAAACTAATTGAATTCTCTAACACAGACTGATGGACACTCGAGCAGAAAATAAGACTGAAAATCACTAACGGAAACCAAATATAGTTATCGAGTGTGTGACTATTTATGTAACACGTTTTCCTTTCATTTGGCAATAGCGTTTGCGAGAAACTTATTTGTTAACCAATTCTCTTTCAAGTCGGTATACTCTGACAAAGTCAAAAACGTGTTTGATAATCACGTGCTCCCTGTTTTTCACACAGACAGAACGAGAGTCGCCGGAGTGGCTTGTGGGATGGCCAGGAAAGTAGACAGATCAGCACACCTCCCCCCCCCCCCCCTCCACTGCCTTGCCTTGTCCAGCGCTGACGCTGTCTGCATCACTGTACATGAGCCTGGCAGTGTGCGTGTGTTATTGATGAATGGTCAGTGGCAGAAACTCTAATACTCTTTAAGTGGGCCGGGCCACATTCTGGTCAGGACTCTTTGATGTCCTTCCGCTGCCAGACGTTTCCCGGCGCTGCCGGGATTTTAACTGACAATTTCTGGATGGGTGGGCGTCTCAATGCACACGCATCTTCAGACGGGTGTCTTAAGTACATCATTTTCAGACACCTGTTCTAAGTTAGGAAATTCAAGCCGTATGAAAAATACTGTTTGTACTCCTTGACCTGACCCTGCTGAAACACGTTTAAGCTGTCACTGCCACTGCTTTCAGGATTATCATTCTTTCCTGATTAGAAATCCTGAGCTGCTTCATGGCATCAAACGTTAATGAGCCCACAAACCCTTTTCCTTCCTTTTTTTTCATGGTGAGTACTTTGCCTTCAAAGCCAGTCCTTCAAGCTTCTGCCTAGGCTACCCTACTTCTCAGTCTGCTTTTCTGGTCTACATATCACTGTATCCCCAACCTTTTTCCCATCTGTTGCAATAATACTGCTTTTCACCTAAGTCACTTGGTCCCTAGTTTTGGGTATAACGCTAATTAATTTTTTTCGAATAACGCATCAGCAAGAACATTGAGATTTTATTTCTTACTGTTTTTGGAAAAATGATGTGAGGTCGGAGGGGGTAGGGCAGGAGTATAAACACACACATATGGGATGCTGGCAGAGGAAAGACCAGTACAAATACAGGACTGGCAGGTCTTTGAGAGAGAGAGAGAGAGAGAGAGAGAGAGAGAGAGAGAGAGAGAGAGAGAGAGAGAGAGAGTGAGAGAGGGGGAAAGGGAGGGAGGGAGGGAGAGCGCAGGGGAGAGAGAAGAGAGAGACAGAGAGAGAGAGAGAGAGGAAGAGGAGAGGAGAGAAAGAGAGAGAGGGGGAACCAATATAAGTCGTAATGGGGTGGAGGGGGGGGGGGGGGGGGGGGGTAGAAGAAAAGAGAGTGTGAGATGCAAAAATGAAAAACGATCAGTGATAAAGGATGGCCAACAGCACTGATGTGACGCGACGTCCTGACTCTGTCAACATTACCGTGTTTGTTCTGCACAAGTGTGGAGTCAAGTGTGAAATGAAAAATCTGGAAACCACCATCAGTGAAAGCAAACAAACAGTGGCCTGCCTCTCTCTCTCTCTCTCTCTCTCTCTCTCTCTCTCTCTCTCTCTCTCTCTCTCTCTCTCTCTCTCTCTCTCTCTCTCTCTCTCTTCTTCTTCTTCTTCTTCTTCTTCTTCTTCTTCTTCTTCTTCCTCTCTCTCTCTCTCTGACGTTTCTCTTAGATCTGAACCAACTATTTTTTTTACGAGTCTTCGCCCAGAAACATCACACAAACACAAAGTCTCTTTTTTTCATTTTTCCGTCCTTTGTCCGTCTACATATTAATATTTTTTTTTTTCATTTTTCCGTCCTTGTGTCCGTCACATATTAAATTTCACACACACACACACACACACACACACACACACACACACACACACACACACACACACACACAGATAGAGACCAAGACAGAGACAGAGAGACAGCCAGACGAACGGACAGACATACGGACAGAGAGATACACAGACAGACACACAGACAGAGACAAAAAGACAAAAAAAGAGACACACAGAGTTATTCATTGTATGTGAATTGTGTCGGCTACAAACATACTAATCATTTAACGACTGGGTGAATAGATATATTCCCATTATGCTCAAATCTGGTAGACTGTTTTGAGAATTCTTCCCGTTATTCGCATTCGTCATTGATTTTTTTTTTTTTTTTTTTTTTTGTATACGTGTTTTAAATCAGTTATATCCGTCAAAACTGAATGACCACAGACAAATAGGCTGGTGGACACTCGAATAATCATCAGTTTAAAAAAAAAGTAGAACACACACACACACACACACACACACACACACACACACACACACACACACACACACACACACACACACACACACACACGTGAAAAGAGAACTACTGAATTTTACAATGGAAATGCAGCTGTAAGCTAGTCTATAAATGACAAAAAAATTCTGTTCATTAGACATGTTCGTTATGACATTCTTTTCATTAGACATGTTCATTTACTTCTGCATACCACCACATGCACACGAATGCACACCGTAGTATTTATAGAGATTATCCATTTCCCCTAGATTTGCTTGCACCTTATTTCATTCCATGTATTGGAGTAAGAGTCACGACTTTATTTTCGCCACCATTGTATGTTGTGTTCATTTCATTTTCCCGATGAAAGGCAATTACAGAGGATTCACAACTGATGTTTCAGCATCAACAGGACAACAGATCGTAATCAGTTCATGTCAGTAAATATTCTCTGATCTTGTCAGTTCTCTCATTTCAGCACGTGTGCACAGTAGCTGCGCCACAATTACTTTAATGGTGTCTTTATGTTGGTTGGCACGGATGAATGGTCGTCACTACCCTGCCCTCATTTCTGATGAGATGCCACATGTAGTCGAAACCAGCGTCCTGTAGTGTTGTGCTACTCTCTTGAACCAAGAAATTGTCAAACTTTCAGTGAAACGACATTATGATATTTATCAGATGAAGGGTAAAACTGCTATTCTTCGTCTTGTTTTAAGTTCTGACACTTTCATACGGAGTCAGATGACTTCTCTGACACACACTGGGTCCATAATCTAAACGTAGTGGTGGAGAGTAAACAAGTTTTTGAACGCATCACACGGGCATCTGGTTCCAAACATACGTTATTCTCTAAGTCACTGTGAGTTCATATTTCATGTTCAGGTCTACCTGAGTCCTAGCGCCTTGCATGGGGCTCTTCGGTCTGGGGGGTAGTGTGAGGTGGGGATGGGTGTGAACTTGTAAAGACATCATCGCAGTCTTTCAAATTTGTGTAGAAGCAGCAGGAGGGGGGGAACCTCATCTTTCAAAATGTTCATAAAAGCGGGGTGGAGGGGGAGTGGCGGGGCGGGGGGGGGGTTCTTATAAAAGCGGGAACAGGTCGGGGGGCTCTTATTTTCTCCATTTTCAGAGGGCATGATCTCTCATCGTCCAGTTCCTGTAAAAGCGAGAGGAAGTTGGGGAGGTGAAGGCCGTCTTACTGTTAAAAGGTCTCAACATTACTTGGCTTCAGATATTAGGGAGAAAGGGAAGGGGGGTGGGGGGGAGGCAGAAGGTAGTCTGCCTATTTCCCAAACACTTTCATCAGGGGATCCGATATCACCACCACCACCACCACCACCACCACCACCCCCCCTCCTTCCCACCGTTCTGACGCCATTGCTAGGCTCTAAGAGTTCGTTGTTGCTTCCACGAAGACAAGGTCATCCACGCAGGTGTAGACCGCACAGCTCAGCGTTATGCGTTTCCGACGCCGTGCTGGTGGGTCAGACACAGCATGTAGCAATCCCAGTCATCACTTTTCCAGAAGACTTTCCTCACACTATCACTCTGCGGCGTTCTTTTCTTCCCATAAATCATCGCTCCGTCGCTAAACAAGATGTCCACAATAATCCTTCACATCGCGGTGTTTGTCCTGAGATTTGGTTTACCTCCCTCTCACAGCCTTCTTTCCCAGAGCTGTCCTTCTGATATCCCTCGACTGATGCTTCCTCTGGACAGTTCTCCACCAACAATTCAAACCCAGCCACATTGTTACATTCACCAGTGATATCCGTGAAGGTGTCTCTGAGATCTGCAGCTGGAAGCACACAACCAATGCAGTCACCTATTCTAAGTCTGGGCTCATACACTGAGATTCGACGCTGGTTTTCCCGCTGTTTCAGTCTGGAGAAATTCTTTTAGAACTGTCCAAACAGTAGACCTGCTTTTACTTCATGCGTAACAATCTTATCAACATTTTCATCGATGAAATTCTTACCATGCGTTCCCATGGTTACAAAATGCAGAAAGAAAAATTTTTTGAAATCATATTTTTACGCGTTTTTTTCTGTGTTGCATCTACGTTCAGTTTCCAGTGCTTATACTGCTGGTGGAATCACAAAGTACTCGGCAGTGAAACAAAATTCGTAAGATGTCTGCGAAATTCGTAAGATGTCTGCGAAATTCAGAGTATGTTGTTATAATGAGGTTCAGAGTAATGTTGCTTAAGGCCGAAGCTATGTTCAGCATTTTGACGTTGATTGAAGCGTAAGTTTCTTTTTTATTTATACATCCTTTTACTCAACAATTGCCTTCATTTGTTTCTTTCGGTCTTGCTTTCGTTCTTGGTTTTTTTTTTTGTCCTGTCTTTCTTTCTTTCTTTCTTCTTCTGTCCCTTTCCGTCTGTCTTTCTGTCTTCCGTCTCCTATATGTGTGTTTACACATCTGCTCATGTGTTTTATTAATTTTGTTATTTACCTTATTGTTTATTCATGCCACCATCTTTTTTGTTAAGCTATTTAACAGTAATATTCTATCTACTATCTGACTGTCAAACAATCTAGACTGTCAAACAATCTATCAGTTTATCTATATGTCTATCTATCGATTTACCCATCCATCAATCTACCCATCCATCCATCAATGAATCAAACTACCTATCTGTCTATCTATCTGTTTGTCTGTCTGTCTGTCTGTCTGTCTGTCTCTCTAAATATGCGTATGTGTTTTTACGCATCAAATTGTTAAACCATCGGCCATCTAGCCGTGTGTCTATTAGCTTTATCATCTGTCGATCTTTCCGTTAATTTGTCTATCTCTGTTTATCTTTCCACCAAACTTAGGCCTAGACACTCCTCTGCAGTCAATAGTCCACATGACCTTTGCCTGTCCGTAGGTCTTCCTGTCCAGTGTTGGCTCAACAGTGTCAACTCCTCTTGACCTGTCACTCTCTACAGTCAATAGTTAGAATTACTTGGGTCTCTTTTTCCAGTTTTTGTCCATGGTTCACTAAATAGACAAAACACCTTTGTATGTCTGACTGTCCATCGTTCAGTAAATGGTTGAAAACAGCTTTGTCTGTGCGTCACCATATCCATCGTGCACCCTACAGTTAAAACCGCTCTGATCTGTCTGTCTGTATTTTGGGGGATGATTGGTCTCTCAGTTGTTGAAAGTACTCTGTTCTGTTTGCATGCACACTCAACCGTTCATTCTTCGTTTGATAGCTAAAGTCATGACAGTAGGTCTTTCCGTCCGTCCCTCCGATTTTCACCCGATTCCCAAGATCACTTTGGTCACTCTGTACGTCTGTCCATTCTTCCCTTCGCGGTCGGCCTGGCTGTAAACAGAATGATGCGAACATCCTTCTGCTTAAGGGTAGAGAAGGAAAAAATACAGCGAAGAAAAAGAGAGAATTGGGATGTGGTTAAAAGCTAGGGAGGGGCGTAAAGTGCTTCACGCTCACTTCTATGCTTCCGATAGTAGTTTAAATTTGTGCGGCATGCGCGTGCTTGTAACACAGAGAGAGAGAGAGAGAGAGAGAGAGAGAGAGAGAGAGAGAGAGAGGGGGGGGGGGAGGGGGGAGAGGAGAGAGAGACAGACAGACAGGCAGACAGACAGACAGACAGAGAGTTTTTTGTCTAGATTGGAGAAAAAAGTATTCAACAAATCTAAACGCTGATGCCATGGAACTCCTTTTTTAGTTCGTGGTTTGTATTGCTCTCTCTCTCTCTCTCTCTCTCTCTCTCTCTCTCTCTCTCCTCTCTCTCTCTCTCTCTCTCTCTCTCTCTCTCTCTCTCTCTCTCTCTCTCTCGTGGGTTTGTATTTGCTCCTCTCTCTCTCTCTCTCTCTCTCTCTCTCTCTCTCTCTCTCTCTCTCTCTCTCTCTCTCTCTCTCTTAATTGTACCTCTTCCTTTTATCTGCATTCGTCTGGGAAGAGAAAATAAAAAGTTGTCATGATGTTAAAAGTTGCGAGAGCTGGAATGTGTTCTTGAAATGCAGCACTCTCGTTGCTTTTAACGAAGGTTGTGTTATTGCTGCAGTTGTTGCTACAGCAATTGTTGTTGTGCTTCTTTTTTTTTTTCTTTTTTTGTTTATTTTGTTTGTGTATTTGTGTCTTTGCATTTGCTGTTGTTTTACAGTCCCTGCCCCATCAGTACTGTTGCTCTTACCGCCGCCTCTTCTCGCCACTTCAAACACCTCTTAACCTGACCTGAGCCCGTGGTGTTGCAGCCATTTGTCCACAAGGCCGTCATGAGGCAACCCACCAGAAGAGAGGCTGCACTGCAGCTTCTAGTAATTCCATCACTCCATCAGCTTTGCATTGTTTCTGACTTAGTTTATAGAATAATTGGTTATGTGTGCGAATGAACATGCTGGCCTGCCTGTCTCTTGACAGCATCGCTCATTCAAAAACAATTGAGATGAATGAAACAAAATAAACCCTCTACATACCTGATTTTAACAAACTTTTGTGGAAAGGTAGAAGTAGTCAACGAGGAGCATAAAAAAAGCTTATGCAGATCAGTGGAGCTGACCTGAAACAAATGTCTTAGATCCGTTAAGCAATAGTCCGCAAAAAAAAAAAAAAAAAAAAAAAAAAAAAAAAAAAAAAAAAACGGCGAAACCAGTTGTAGTGAAACTTGGTTAAAAGACAGACGACAGACCAAGGACAAAGTCATGAAATTTTGGTGCGGGTCCATGGCGCGAATCTTATCAAAATGCGGATCCAAGGGATCCTGTCACAGTGGCGGCTGAGGTCGAAGGTTTCCAGAGTACCCTTCTACTGTATCTATCTACACTGAGTACCCTTCTACTGTATGTATCTACACTGAGTACCCTTCTACTGTATCTATCTACACTGAGGTCTGAGGCTTCCAGATTACCCTTCTACTGTATCTATCTACACTGAGTACCCTTCTACTGTATCTATCTACACTGAGTACCCTTCTACTGTATCTATCTACACTGGGTACCCTTCTACTGTATCTATCTACACTGAGGTCTGAGGCTTCCAGATTACCCTTCTACTGTATCTATCTACACTGAGTACCCTTCTACTGTATCTATCTACACTGAGTACCCTTCTACTTCATCTATCTACAAGGGCAAAACGTTCGGTGTACTTTAGACCTGTGTGATTTTATGTTCTTCTTGAGATACTGTACTCCACCCCGACCCTTCTTCACGCATTGTTTCATTAATTTGTTTACTTATTTATTTATTTATTATTATTATTTTGTTGGGTTGGTTGTTTTTATTTTTTGTTTGTTTGTGTTTGTTTGTTCAGATATGTATTAAGTTCATTCACTTTCTCTCCGTTGTTTTTTTTTTTATATTGGTGGTGGTAGTTGTCACATTATTTGTATTATCACGTTCATCACTGTCTATCGTAGAAGTGGTTGCAATATTTGTATTCTCATGTCTGTTATTATGTGTAATATCTGTGTATGATCTGGCACGTGTGTCGTACCATGTTTGCTGTCTAAAGTAATGGTAACAGTGGCGGTCTAACTCATCTGTCATATCATGCCTGTTTTTTTTTCCCCTTTTTTATATCTATGGTTGTAGTATTGGGAGTCTGACGTGTAGTGTATCATGTCTGTTTTTATGCATAGTTGTAATAGTGGTCGTTGCAACATTTGCAGTATCATGTCTGTTATTATCTGTAGAAGTAGAGTTTACGACAGTTGTAAGATCTTGCCTGTCAGTGTTTGTTACAGTATTTGTTGTATGATGTCTATTATTATTAATAGTTTATTATCTGCAGTAGAAGCAGTACAGTAGAAGTGGTTGCAGCATTCATAATATTTTATCTGTTATCATCTGCCGTTGTATTGGTCACGTTATTTGTGTTGTCAGTTCTGCTATTGTTTGTAGAAACAGCGGTTACAATGTTTGTAGTGAGACCAATCGTCTGTTCTGCTAAGTATTGTAGAAATAGGGGTTACAATGTTTTAGTGAGACTAATCGTGAGGCTAAGTTTTCCCTCCCGTACTGATTTTACTGGTTTTGTTTCTTTATGTTTCATGTATACATTGCTCCTTTATATATATATATATATATATATATATATATATATATATATATATATATATATATATATATATATATGTGTGTGTGTGTGTGTGTGTGTGTGTGTGTGTGTGTGTGTGTGTGTGTGTGTGTGTGTGTGTGTGTGTGTGTGTGTGTGTGTGTGTGTGTGTGTACGTGTGTGTGTGTGTGTGTGTGTGTGTGTAGCTTGTTTTGCTTTCACGATTTTCTTTTGCTTCTTAGGTGGCACCCTTGGTTGGTTTTTTTTTTTTTGAAAACTCAACAAACATACTACAGTATTGCACACCAGCCTTTTTCTTGTATAGCATTCTTCTTAAAACGGAAAAGGCAGAGCTAGAGGAGTCAAATTACCACTTTCCGCGGTCACTGAGGGAGAAACAATCAGGTTTCGAAATACCGGTATCTGACCAGGAGTTATGTTAGTGAGCTTCTCCCCATTGGAGATGGTCTCCCGCTTCGGAGACTATAAGCTTGCTGAAGGTTCATTTTGAGAAGCATTTATTTATTCCCCATTCACCCACACAAGCACATACTGTCAGTTAGGCAGAATTATCTACCACTGCAGATATGAAGGTTTATCACCCCCCTATTTCTACAATGTAAGACATAAGAGCAAGCTTTGTTTATAATTCGATATTTCTTGCAGTCATTGCAACACCAAGCTGCTCTGTAAGTTGATGGAATGGTGCTCGGTCCTTATCCTTGGAATTTATTAATATATACATGTGTGTGTGTGTGTGTGTGTGTGTGTGTGTGTGTGTGTGTGTGTGTGTGTGTGTGTGTGAGAGAGAGAGAGAGAGAGAGAGAGAGAGGAGTGTGTGTGTGTGTGTGTGTGAGAGGAGTGTGGTGTGTGTGTGTGTGTGTGTGTGTGTGGTGTGTGTGTGTGTGTGTGTGTGTGTGTGTGTGTGTGTGTGTGCGTGTACGCAGCAGGTAAGAGAGAGAGAGAGACTGCTGTTAC
>JADBJO010004328.1:112500-117500 GCA_016801955.1 Conus betulinus | reverse complement strand
ACGTGCGTGCGTGCGTGCGTGCGTGCGTGCGTGCGTGCGTGCGTGCGTGCATGCGTAAATGCGTGTGTGTGTGTGTGCTAAATGGTGTGTGTGTGTGTGTGTGTGTGTGTGTGTGTGTGTTTGTGTGTGCACGCACACCTACGCGCCCACACTTTCGTGTGCATATGTTTGTGTATATGTGTGTGTGTGCCTGTGTGTGTGTGCCTGTGTGAGTTTCTTCATCTGTGTAGGCTGTTGTGTGCGTAATGCTTTCACCACCAGCGTTGATTCTCTCTCTCTCTCTCTCTCTCTCTCTCGCGTTGATTCTCTCTCTCTCTCTCTCTCTCTCTCTCTCTCTCTCTCTCTCTCTCTCTCTCTCTCTCTCTCTGTGTGAAAGGATCAGCTTCAGAGTGTCATTAAAGTCAATGAGACAAGCATTACCAAGATGCATGTCAGGATTGACAGGATGCACTTCAGTAAAAAAGAGGTTTTATTCTATTCCACCTGAATACAGGGCAGAGACAGACAGACAGACAAAGGCAGAGAGAGAGGAGGCAACAGACACCACAGAGGGACATGGAACGAAGGATGGAGAGAGACAAACAACAGACAGATAGTTATGTGGAAGGGGATGAGACGGACAGACAGACACAAAGAGACAAAGTGCAGAGAAATAGGGCAGACGACAAGACAGAGTTAGAAAATGAAGAAAAGGAAAGAAAATTCTATCCAAAAATCAGACAAAAAAAGACAAAGAGCTACAGATAGGAAGAGGGAGGAGGAAAGGAAAAGAGAGAACAGAGTGAGACAATGATAGACAATGTAAAGGAAAAAAAAAGACAGACAATAGAAAACAATACGCACTAAAACGAAGAACACAAGAGCACAGATACATATATACAAACGCACAGAGAGACTTTGGCAACCCAAGTTTCTTTTTCCTTTCCTGACGAGGTAGTTCTGCCCCCTGACCAGAACAATTACAAGGGCCAGGCAAAAGAAGATGTCCGCCCGCTCCAATCAGCTGTCCTGTCTGTCACTGCACCGTTCTTACCCATTCCAACCAGCTGTCATGTCACTGCACCATTCTTACCCATTCCAACCAGCTGTCCTGTCTGTCACTGCACCCGTTCTTACCCATTCCAACCAGCTCCTGTCCTGTCACTGCACCGTTCTTACCCATTCCAACCAGCTGTCCTGTCTGTCACTGCACCGTTCTTACCCATTCCACAACCAGCTGTCCTGTCTGTCACTGCACCGTTCTTACCCATTCCAACCAGCTGTCCTGTCTGTCACTGCACCGTTCTTACCCATTCCAACCAGCTGTCCTGTCTGTCACTGCACCGTTCTTACCCATTCCAACCAGCTGTCCTGTCACTGCACCGTTCTTACCCATTCCAACCAGCTGTCCTGTCTGTCACTGCACCGTTCTTACCCATTCCAACCAGCTGTCCTGTCTGTCACTGCACCGTTCTTACCCATTCCAACCAGCTTCCTGTCTATCACTGCACCGTTCTTACCCCATTCCAAACAGCTGTCCTGTCTGTCACTGCACCATCTTACCCATGTCCTTACAGCCATGGAAAGTCAAATAACAGAGCAGCTGCAATAGAGCACGGCGTGATGAGGTGGTAGGGGAAAAAGAGTCAGGGAGGGGATAGGGTTGAGAGAGTGGAGAAGGGGAATTTTTCTGCCCTGTCTAAGTTGCCATAGGAACTTTTCCTACCATCACCTTGGGATCCAATCTGTAACAACCAATGGAGTTCATGCAGGTATAGATAGAAAGATAGATAGATAGATAGAGAGAGAGAGAGAGAGAGAGAGAGAGAGAGAGAGAGAGAGAGAGAGAGAGATCCATCTATCCAGTCTCCAATCATTATGTAAATTGATAGGGAAGGTAGAACTATTAGTACCCATCCGTATCTTATGGAGATAGATATATGCATAGGTAGACAGAGACAGACAGACAGACAGATAGACAGACAGACAGACAGACAGACAGAGACAGAGAAGAAGACAGAGACAGAGAAGAAGAAGAAGGAGACGAAAAAGTTAGAGAGAAAAAAAAACTGTATCTTTGCACACCATTGTTTACTATTTGTGACGTAATGACCATACAGGCGAACAGTGAAACAGAACAAGGGCAACATACTTTTTTCAGTTTTGTTTTCATTGGTAAGGGAGAGAAGAAGAGAGAGAGAGAGAGAGAGAGAGAGAGAGAGAGAGAGAGACAGAGACAGAGAGAGAGACAGAGACAGACAGATAGACAGACAGACAGATGGACAGATAGACAGGCAGACAGACGAACAGACAGGCAGCCAAATGGACTGATGAGCAGACAGACAGCCTGACAGACAGAGAGGCAGAGAGAGAGAAAGGGAGAGAGACACATAGACAAAGACACAGAGAGAGAGAGAGAGAGAGAGAGAGAGGAGAGAGAGAGAGAGAGAGAGAGAGAGAGAGAGAGAGACCCCTGAATCCCACTCTTGTCTGAGGAGACTTCTGCCTATGACCAGAGGCATCACAAGGACGAGGCAATGAAGATGACCGTCCTTTTCAGCAAAGTGTTCTACCTCTCACAACATCATTCTGACGTAAGGTCATGAAAGGGAAGCAATCCACATCCTTGTTTCCCATGAAGAAAAGGAAGTGAATCAGAGTGGCTTCAGAAGAAGGAGGAATGGCACAGGGTTGGAAAGAGAGTAGAAATCGCACAGGGGAATGAGAAAGGAATTATGATATATCCACTCCTAAGCTGGCATCAGTGCCTAAACATAACGAGACAGGTACTTTGTCTGCAACGATCATGAAGAGACTTTTTTTTTATTCTCAACAATGTTGTGAACGCACACATCAAGAAGTTGTGAGAGACGGAGCGAGAGATCAGAGAAGCTAAGAAAGAGAAGAGAGAGAGAGAGCGAGAGAGAGAGAGAGCGAGACAGAGAGAGAACAGACAGACAGACAGACAGACAGAGACAGGGAAGAGATTGATTCATTGAGTAATAATCTTTATTCCCAAGACTAACATAAGCAAGAAGATGCATTAATTTTTTTTCATTTGGCCCTTGTCCACTTCAGAGAATAAGGATATTAACATACAATACGACAAGAACATTGAGGAATTCATATTAGCATTTCAGAAAACAACGTTCATATTAAACTCATCTGTCACACACACACACACACACACACACACACACACACACACACACACACACACACACACACGCACGCACGCACGCACGCACGCACGCACGCACACACACACACACACACACACACACACCACACACACACACACACACACACACACACACACACACACACACACACACACACACACACACACACACACACACACACATTCAACATTCTTGTTTAAAAGCAAGACTGGTTCTCAAGGCTGTCCGGAATAGCAGAAAGAATGTTGTTGTTGAGGGCAGAGACAGACAGAGACAGACAGACAGACAGTGGTGTGTGGGGTGGGGTGGAGATTAAACATGCATATTGTGAAAAGAGAAAATAAAGTGAACAAAAAAAAATCACTTCTTGCTTCTTCTCCCCGCTTCCACTCCTTTACCTGTCCTACTCCTCTCTCCTGCTGCTCTCCGGTTTTGAAAGTGTCCTCACTTCTTCATTCTTCTTTCATAGATTGTCAGTTGCATGCCGATCGTTCATTGTTTTATCTATATTCAAATTCTGTCGTATTTTCAAACCTGAAGGAGACACACATGCTGAAAATTCTGTTCCTATTGTGTGTTGAATGGACGTTATTTTGCACAGCGTTTCAGGAGTTTGTTGGGTTTCGGTAGAATTCCCTAGTTGTCAGTATTGATGCAGTCTTTGACTTGAGAGAGAGAGAGAGAGAGAGAGAGAGAGAGAGAGAGAGAGAGAGAGAGAGAGAGAGAGAGAGAGGAGAGGAGGGAGGAGACAGACAGACAGACAGACAGACAGACAGAGATAAAATGGTCGTGCTTGTTCAAGAGTGTTTTGTGTACTAGGTTTATACACTCAGTTTTCTTTTCATTTTGAAGTGTGATTCAACGTTTAGACATAACCATGAAACATCCACGTGTATTTTCTTACTGTTTATGTACTAATCATTACCCAATTGTGCAATCATTCGATTGATTTCATTTTGTACGACAGCAGTAAAAGAAATATAAACAGGAAGAACGGAAAGAAACTAGAAGGGAATAAGAATCTCGTGGAAATTTCTTCAAACGCTTTGAAATATAGGCCACGCTTCTCAGCAAATCCCACACAATGAGAGAATGCCCTTTTCTGCATTTCAACGCACGCATTGAGAACCATCCTTCCTACCTAATCTCAATCCCCTGACACTGCAAAGAAAATAAATCTTGCGACGCTGTCGGGTCTGAGGAGATCTGTCTTTGACCAGAGTAATCACAGGAACGAGCGAGGCCAGCCCTTCCTTCAAACAGTCCAAGAGGTAGGCCCCAAGGGCCTTTTCCGTTTGTCGCAAGAGACGTAATCCAAACCCTTCATTCCTTCGTACAAAGGGAAACAAATCATTGCATGTGAGGACCAAAGAGAGTGTAGGCGTGGAGAAATGAGAGAGAGAGAGAGAGAGAGAGAGAGAGAGAGAGAGAGAGAGAGAGAGAGAGAGAGAGAGAGAGAGAGAATCTTGCACCCCAATTGTGCCTGACAAGACTTGTCACTCCATTGCTCCTCTTTGGGAAAGGGTAAGGGAAGCAGCCCACGTCCTTCTGTTTCATCAAAGAAAAGGAAATGAATCTGGGTGACTGGAGGACTGGGGTATAAGATGGGGGAAAGGACGGGTGGTAGGAGACGGGAGTTGGGGTGTTGGAGGCAGAGGAGTGAGGGAGAGATGAAAGGAAATTCTTCTTCCACCCGTTTCTAAGCTGCCTCCATTGCTCAAGGTTACTCAAGTAATGTCACTCGTCCAGCATGCAAGAGGGGACCAGTCTAATACTGAAACTGTTAGTCCCCATAACAACTGTGAACATACAAACATCCATCAGACAGAGATGAGAAGA
>JADBJO010004328.1:102500-105000 GCA_016801955.1 Conus betulinus | reverse complement strand
AAGAATTATTACTTCTCACCCTTATCCCTTCCACACCTTTACCTTTCCTACTCATCTCTCCTGCTCTCTGTTTTCGAAACGTCCTTACTCCTTCATTCCTCGTTCATATATTGTCAGTGGCGTGCTGATTGTTCATTGTTTTATCTATATTTAATTTTTCTCGTATTTACCATCTGAAGGCGACATACTTGTTGAGAATTCCTTTTTGTACCTCGTGTTATTTTGCATATTGTTTCATGTGTTCGTTGGGTTTTGTTTAATTTTTCTTGTTGGTTGTATTGATGCAATCTCCTACATTGACTTGAGGGAGAGAGAGAGAGAGAGAGAGAGGAGAGAGAGAGAGAGAGAGAGGAGAGAGGTGAGAGAGAGAGAGGAGGGAGGGGGGGGAGAGAGAGAGGTGTTGGTCATGCCTGCTCAACATTATCTAGAAAAAAGCTGCTAAAAAGAAACTCCGCAAAACTACCTGGACAATCGAATCACAAGCTGAACCACGACGCGTTTCGATCCCTTAGGTCTTCTTCAGGCAAGGTAAACAACACCTAGGACCACGAAAATGAAGAACGAGCAGTCACCCTTGTGGAATTGAAGAACAAGCAATCATTAACCTTTGTCAAAATGATCGCTTGTTCATTTTTGTTGTACTGAGTGTGTTGTTGTCTTGCCTAAAGAAGACCTACGGTGTCGAAACGCGTCATGGTTTGTCTTGAGATTCGTTTGTCCACGTGGTTTGACGGAGTTATTTTGACACTTTTTTTGTTAGATTTGTTTAGATTATCGCCTGCAGTTGCCTCACTGTGCAAAGTAACCTGCTCAAACATCGTCTGTGTGCTAGGTTTAGAAATTCACTTTCTAATCATTTTGAGGTATGATTCAAGATTAGAAATAAAATATCCACATGTATTTTTATAGTGTTTATATAACTAATCATTACCTAAAACTATACCTTTCGTCAATCATTAGATTATTTCCATTTTGTGCTGCAATAGTAAAATGAATATCAAACAACAAGAACGAAAGAAATAAAAAGAAAGGAATAACAATCTTGTGGAAATGTCTTCGAACGTTTCAAAATAAAGGCCACTCCTTGAAGCAAACCCACACAATGACGATGCCCTTTCTTTCTGCATTTTAACGCACGCATGAGAAACCATCCTTCCTATCTAATCTCAACCCTCCCTCACAAAGAAAAGAAAATCACTCTTGCGACGCTGTCGGGTCTGAGGAAAATCTGTCTTTGACCAGAGTAATCACAGGAACGAGCGAGGCCAGCCCTTCCTTCAAACAGTCCAATAGGTAGGCCCCAAGGGCCTTTTCCTCCCCTTGCCGCAAGGGACGTAAATCCAAACCCTTCATTCCTTCGTACAAAGGAAACAAATCATTGCATGCGGGGACCGAGGAGAGTGGAGGAGTGGAAGAATGAGAGAGAGATGAGAGAGGAGAGAGAGAGGAGAGAGAGGAGAGAGAGAGGAGAGAGAGAGAGAGAGAGAGAGAGGAGAGAGAGAGAGAGAGAGCAACAGACAGAGACAGAGAGAGAGAAGAGAGACAGACTGACAGAGAGAGAGACAGACAGACAGACAGACTGACAGAGACAGAGAGAGAGAAAGAGACAGACTGACAGAGAGAGAGAGAGAGAGACAGGACAGACAGACAGAGACAGAGACAGAGATAAAGACAATATTGCCCAGGTTGAACAGAGGCGCAAGGAGAGGGTGGGGGACCCAAAACAGAAAAAACATAGGAGTTGGAGGAGGAGAGAGACGACACACGGACTCCGTGTGTGTGTGTGTGTGTGTTGTGTGTGTGTGTGTGTGTGTGTGTGTGTGTGTGTGTGTGTGTGGTGTGTGTGTGTGTGTGTGGTGTGTGTGTGTGTGTGTGTGTGTGTGTGTGTGTGTGTGTGTGTGCGTGTGCGTGTGTGCGAGTGTGTGTCAGAAAGACAGACATAACAGACTGACAGACAAACAGAAACAGGCAGTGGACACGGAGAGAGTGAGAAGGATATGAAATCATTGTGCTCTTTCTGGGTTACGAACCCTAGCTGACGCCCAGGAAAGGCGTCATTTGCCTCCATGAAATGCATCCACTGTAAGAAAAGAACACGTTATCGAACAATTGGGAATACCCATGGCATAGACGTATCAGAGAGAGAGAGAGAGGAGAGAGAGAGAGAGGAGAGAGAGAGAGAGAGAGAGAGAGAGAGACAGAGTGTGTCTTGCACCCCCCATTGTGTCTGACGAGACAGAATAATCACAAGGGACGAGGCGAGAGGGATGACTGCCCTTTTCAGCAAACTGCCCAGACCATCCCTCCAGCGCTCCTTTTTCAGACAGAAAAAGGAGGCAGCAGCCCACGTCCTTTAATTTCCTCAAAGAAAAAAAGGGAAATAAATCTGAGTGGCTGAGAAAGGACAGGTGTATAAACTGGGGAAAGATGCGGGTAGCTGGAGGTGGGATTTCGGGTTGTTGGGGGCAGAGGAGTGAGTGGGGGAGAGATGAGAGGAAAT
>JADBJO010004328.1:77500-85000 GCA_016801955.1 Conus betulinus | reverse complement strand
AGCGTCTGGCGTGACAAAATCTTTCGTGGTTTAGTTTATAATGCGCAAAGAGAGATGTGTGCAGGTCTGTCTGTTATCAGATGTAGGATGATTTTCACAGATGCTGCGCTGAAGCATATTTGTTGGAAAAAAAAACCCTGATAATTACAGCCTTTGCAAGCTGGTGATCATACTTCATTTCTCTTTTATTTTTCAAACTTTAGTTTGCTTTTGATAACTTTGGTTTGGAAATTTCACCTATTCTTTTTCAAAGAATGCTTTAATGTGATAGATGTTTATATACTGGCTTGTTTTGATGAAAGACATACTTGCACTTGCCCCTTGTTAGGGAACTGATCATGACTCACAGATTTATGTCTTGACAGCTTATGTAGGGCACGTTACGTGGAGATTGGCTTGTTTTCTCTTGTCTGTTTGTTTGCGTATTTCCCCACACAATTAATACGATCTTAAAACTCACGCTGACCAGTAACCTATTCTATAATACACGGCTTCATACTGCATGCCCAAGGTCAGATTGTGGGTAGTTGATATAGGAGCAAAAGCAGAACTACTGGCGTGCCAGTCAAACGGAACAAGCAGATTACAAACCAAAGCAAACCAAACTATTCGTTTTGGCGGTTCATTAATTTTGCTTTCGCTGTTAGTTCCAGTAATTCTACTTTTGTTCTTAGTTTCAGTAATTCTTCTTTCGCTCTTAGTTTCAGTTTCTGCCTGCGGTCACCGCACTCCAACATCTACAGTTCATAGCTGGTCGTAATTCATTGCATCTGCCCTGAATACCGTCCCGTGGCAGTCTAGTGGAATTCATAATGGAGCTTGCGACATGGGCAATGAGACTGAGACAGAGAAAGAAGGCGATATCTCAGAGACAGACAGACATACAGACAGACAGACGGACGGAGAGACAGACAGACATAGACAGAGACAGACAGAGACAGAGAGGGAGGAGAGAGAGCAACTTCAGGGATGTTTTGTCAACTGTGTGACAGTCCGACAGATGATGGTCAGGAAACGTTGTGACTACACCATGTCCATTGAGGGCTAAACCAACACTATGAGACTACGATGGGCCAGTTCCCCACAGCTAGAGCTAAACCAACACTATGAGACTACTGAGAGCCAGTTCCCCACAGCTAGACTAAACCAACTCTATGAGACTACAGAGAGCCAGTTCCCCAGAACTAGACTAAACCAACACTATGAGACTACTAAAAGCCAGTTCCCCACAGCTAGAGCTAAACCAACACTATGAGACTACTGAGAGCCAGTACCCCACAGCTAGAGCTAAACCAACACTATGAGACTACTGAGAGCCAGTTCCCCGCAGCTAGAGCTAAACCAACACTATGAGACTACTGAAAGCCAGTTCCCCACAGCTGGAGCTAAACCAACACTATGAGACTACTGAGAGCCAGTTCCCCACAGCTAGACTAAACCAACACTATGAGACTACTGATGGCCAGTTCCCCACAGCAAGAGCTAAACCAACACTATGAGACTACTGAGAGCCAGTTCCCCACAGCTAGAGCTAAACCAACACTACGAGACTACTGAAAGCCAGTTCCCCACAGCTGGAGCTAAACCAACACTATGAGACTACCGAGAGCCAGTTCCCCACAGCTAGAGCTAAACCCAACACTATGAGACTACTGAGAGCCAGTTCACCACAGCTGAGCTAAACCAACACTATGAGACTACTGAAAGCCAGTTCCCCACAGCTAGAGCTAAACCAACACTATGAGACTACCATGGGCCAGTTCTCCACAGCTAGAGCTAAACCAACACTATGAGACTACCATGGGCCAGTTCCCCACAGCTAGAGCTAAACCAACACTATGAGACTAGTGAGAGCCAGTTTCCCACAGCTAGAGCTAAACCAACACTATGAGACTACTGAGAGCCAGTTCCCCACAGCTAGAGCTAAACCAACAGTATGAGACTACCGAGAGCCACTTTCCCACAGCTAGAGCTAAACCAACACTATGAGACTACTGATGGCCAGTTCCCCACAGCTAGAGCTAAACCAACACTATGAGACTACTGAGAGCCAGTTTCCCACAGCTAGAGCTAAACCAAACACTGTGAGACTACCGAGAGCCACTTTCCCACAGCTAGAGCTAAACCAACACTATGCGAGTACCATGGGCCAGTTCCTCACAGCTAGAACTAAACCAACACTATGAGACTACAATGGGCCAGTTCCCCACAGCTAGAGCTAAACCAACACTATGAGACTACCGAGAGCCACTTTCCCACAGCTAGAGCTAAACCAACACTATGCGAGTACCATGGGCCAGTTCCTCACAGCTAGAGCTAAACCAACACTATGAGACTGCTAAGAGCCAGTTCCCCTTAACTAGAGCTAAACCAACACTATGAGACTACTGAGAGCCAGTTCCCCACAACTAGAGCTAACCCAACACTATGAGACTACTGAGAGCCAGTTCCCCACAGCTAGAGCTAAACCAACACTATGAGACTACTGAGAGCCAGTTCCCCACAACTAGAGCTAAACCAACACTATGAGACTACCGAGAGCCACTTACCCACAGCTAGAGAGCTAAACCAACACTATGAGACTACCGAGAGCCAGTTTCCACACACTAGAGCTAAACCAACACTATGAGACTACCGAGAGCCAGTTTCCCACAACTAGAGCTAAACCAACACTATGAGACTACCGAGAGCCAGTTTCCCACAACTAGAGCTAAACCAACACTATGAGACTACCGAGAGCCAGTTTCCCACAACTAGAGCTAAACCAACACTATGAGACTAGTGAGAGCCAGTTCCCCACAGCTAGAGCTAAACCAACACTATGAGACTACCGAGAGCCAGTTTCCCAGCTAGTGCTAAACCAACACTATGAGACTACTGAGAGCCAGTTTCCCACAGCTAGAGCTAAACAACACTATGAGACTACTGAGAGCCAGTTCCCCACAGCTAGAGCTAAACAACACTATGAGACTACTGAGAGCCAGTTCCCCACAGCAGCTAGAGCTAAACCAACACTATGAGACTACTGATGGCCAGTTCCTCACAGCTAGAGCTAAACCAACGCTATGAGACTACTGAGAGCCAGTTCCTCACAGCTAGAGCTAAACAACACTATGAGACTACCATGGGCCAGTTCCCCACAGCTAGAGCTAAACCAACACTATGAGACTACTGAGAGCCAGTTTCTCACAGCTAGAGCTAAACCAACACTATGAGACTACCATGGGCCAGTTCCCCACAGCTAGAGCTAAACCAACACTATGAGACTACTGAGAGCCAGTTCCTCACAGCTAGAGCTAAACCAACACTATGAGACTACCATGGGCCAGTTACCCACAGCTAGAGCTAAACAACACTATGAGACTACTGAGAGCCAGTTCCCCACAACTAGAGCTAAACCAACACTATGAGACTACCATGGGCCAGTTCCCACAGCTAGAGCTAAACCAACACTACGAGACTACTGAGAGCAAGTTCCCCACAACTAGAGCTAAACCAACACTATGAGACTACTGAGAGCCAGCTCCCCACAGCTAGAGCTAAACCAACACTATGAGACTACTGAGAGCCCAGCTCCCCACAGCTAGAGCTAAACCAACAGTATGAGACTACCATGGGCCAGTTCCCCACAGCTAGAGCTAAACCAACACTATGAGACTACCATGGGCCAGTTCCCCACAGCTAGAGCTAAACCAACACTATGAGACTACTGAGAGCCAGTTCCCCACAGCTAGAGCTAAACCAACACTATGAGACTACTGAGAGCCAGTTCCCCACAGCTAGAGCTAAACCAACACTATGAGACTACCATGGGCCAGTTCCCCACAGCTAGAGCTAAACCAACACTATGAGACTACTGAGAGCCAGTTCCCCACAGCTAGAGCTAAACCAACACTATGAGACTACCATGGGCCAGTTCCCCACAGCTAGAGCTAAACCAACACTATGAGACTACTGAGAGCCAGTTTCCCCACAGCTAGAGCTAAACCAACACTATGAGACTACTGAGAGCCAGTTCCCCACAGCTAGAGCTAAACCAACACTATGAGACTACCATGGGCCAGTTCCCCACAGCTAGAGCTAAACCAACACTATGAGACTACTGAGAGCCAGCTCCCCACAAACTAGATAAACCAACACTATGAGACTGCTGAGAGCCAGTTCCCCACAGCTGGCCTACATGGTCAGCACAAGGCCTGTGAAAATGCACAATAGTATCTTTCATTAACTCAAAATTCACATCAGAAAGAATATTAATGATCAAGGTTTTCATGAAGTCTGTGGTAAAATGTTTATATCGGATATTACGTAAGTTCTAACCTTCTATATTAACACGTTTCAAAGTGAGTGGAATATTTACTAACAAGGTTTTCGTAGAGTCTGTAGTAAAATGTTTATATCGGACATTATATAAGTTCCAACCTTCTATATTAGCATGTTTTATAGTGAGTGTACGCCCCATAAACTGCACCAAGGAGCTTCTTCACCTTATAAAAGATCGGGATGAATGTAAAAGGAGAAGTATGTGTGCAATCTTCCTTCTTTACGGCCGCCACAGGCAGATGGTAAAACATCTTGTAGGTTTGGACGGATTTTAAAGTTTTTCCTTAACTGTCTGTTTGTTCCATTCCGAGAATTCGTTGACAGAGTTCTGAGTTTCAGGTCGGTATGAGGAATAAAACAAAACCTGGACAATTCTTTCTTTGTGGCATTCTCGTCAAGTTCAATTGCCACCTTATTTCCTTATATGCCCACATGACCAGAACCCGAGCAAAAAACAAATATCAGAGAGGTGAACTATTTAAAAAAAAAAAAAGAATTTCACCAGCTGAGTGTGCTTGAACTTATGGCCACCAACGGCCTCCAAAACAGACACGAAATTAAGTTGTTGTGTACCAAAGACTGTCAGCGCCCGAGGTTAAAGACCGTGAAACTTGTCAGCCAAATTAAGATATATTTTCAAAATAAGGAAACGTCAGTCTTAAGAAATACTCACCGACTTGACAGCTAAAACGCCCAAGTCAAAAATTCTGGACAAGAACCAAGAAAATTTCAAGGAAATACACCAATCCCTCTGTCTAGCACCTCAAACATACAAACACTCTGATTACAAGTAACCTGTTGCCACTCTGTTAGCCTCTACTGACGAAAAAACACACTCTTCTTCCACTGACAGATCTGCTTTTTTCTTTTCTTTTTTTTTCTGAAAACAAAATATATGACAAACTTATACGTTTTCCTATGGCAGTACTGAAGACTGTTCTCTACCCTTTTCGTTGATGATCTGAACTCTGCTCTTCAAACCTGTAATGAGCTTGCCACTGACTTTGGTGACATCCACTGCCATTTTCTGAAACAATTGTGGTCTATGAAACAACTGTGGTCTATGAAACAACTGTGGTCTATGAAACAATTGTGGTCTATGAAACAATTGTGGTCTATGAAACAAGAGTGGTCTTGAAACTTAGCGGACGAGGTTGCAGCGTATATGGACTGGGGACACCTCCTGGATGAAACTGAAACAAACAATTCCCCTTCCCTGAATCCTTGTAGAAGTGCACAATCTCACTTAGATACAGAACACGCTCTGCCTTCTTGGCGGAGAGCCCTCATTATCCCGATGTCCAATCTTGGATAAGATTCAACCAATCCTAGAAATTACCACCCAGTAGCACTGACCATTTGCCTTTGTAATTAATGGGAAATATTGTCTACTCTGGACTGATGTCAAAACTGGAAATAGATGGCCTTTCGTCCAAAAAGCAGTACGGCCTCCCAAAGTGCCACTCTATAGGTGACCATTTCGTTAGTCTTGGAATACCTTATGCAACGCTTTCATCAACAAATAGTGATGACTATCACTTTTTGACCCGGAGAAAGCTTGCGACACCACACAGAAATTTGATATTCTTAAGGATTTGTATGATCTTTTGCCTGTCTTCATTAAATTAGTACTAGCTGGTGGACACTTTCAAGTCGGCGCCGGCACCACACTGTCCGACTATCATAAGCAGAAGTTGAGAGCACCTCAGGGGAGCATCCTTTCTGCTGCTCTTCCTTATTTGTGGCTGTCCTGACTGGAACTCTCCAGAGAAAAACTATACATTCCAGCATGAAGGCACGCGAAATGTCAAAATCTATTTGGAACTCTCCAGAGAAAAACTATACATTCCAGCATGAAGGCACGCGAAACTTCAACATCTATTTGGAACTCTCCAGAGAAAAACTATACATTCCAGCATGAAGCACGCGAAACTTCAACATCTATTTGGAACTCTCCAGAGAAAAACTATACATTCCAGCATGAAGGCACGCGAAACATCAAAATCTATTTTGACATCACATGTACGAAACTGTGAGGAGGTCAGTATATACAGTTATAATCCCTGACCATCTTTTTGTCGAGTTATAATTCTAAATGTAATCGATTGTTCAGTATGTTTCGTCTTCATGACATTACGATCCGTCCCCTCAATTATGTTTTGGGATCTGTCAGGAGAGAGAGAGAGAGAGAGAGAGAGAGAGAGAGAGAGAGAGAGAGAGAGAGAGAGAGAGAGAGAGAGAGAGAGAGATGGAGCGGGCAACTCGGAGGATATCTCATAAGTGAAGTGTGGCAGTCTGTTTGGCAAACGTGATGACGGCTATCAACTCCAATGAGAGCCACATGACACAGAAAATACCACCAGCCACATTTCCACAGACAGTTAGCCCAGTCAGCGTAAGGTCTGTGTGTTCCTTTCCTGACGGCTGTGAAAGGGCAGATCACCCTCAAGGTGCCGGTTTTTTTTCACAGACGAATGTGAGGTTTGAAGCGAAGAAGAAAATCAGTTCCTCAACGAAGCTTGTAAATAAACTTGCTGGATCCATCTCAAAGATGATTGAAAATGCAGTTATGAGAATTCAGGGCTTAATGACGTGTTCACGACTATGTTGACAGGTTCGTAGATAGTTTAGTCTATGTTTTGGCGAGTGATTAGAAGATATGGTTGGTTTGTTCGCTTGTCTAGTTGTTTGCACTCTTCTCCATGCTGCTTCAATAATCTTAGAAAATAAGGTGCCCAGCAACGCTGTTGGCCTGTAGTCACAGTACGTAGACTTTATTGTGGATCGTATGTAGTACTTCAAGGCATTTTCCCTGGCGTTTCTTGGATTTGGTGTGGATGGCATTCTAATGACATTCGTAAACTGAGCTTGAGATAGAAAAAAGTAATGAGAGAGAGAGAGAGAGGCAGACAGACGGACAGGGAGAGACAGACAGACAGGCAGGCAGACAGATAGACAGAAAGACAGACAGACAGACAGACAGACAGATACAATCGGAAAGACAAAAAGTCAGACACAATGAAAGAAGAGAGGCAGACAGAAACAGAGAGACAGACAGACTGACAGAGAATGGAGGGAGAGAGACAGACAGACAGACAGCCGACAGACTGACTGACTGAGTGACTTACAGACTGACGTAGAGAGACAGACAAACAGGACAGAGACAACGTCATGATG
>JADBJO010004328.1:67500-72500 GCA_016801955.1 Conus betulinus | reverse complement strand
TCTAAGCAACCGATATCAAACAGTCTACCTCAAAGAACTGGAAGACCTCTAAACAACCAATATCAAACAGTCAACGTCAAAGAACTGGACAACCTCTAAACAACCAGTATCAAACAGTCAACCTCAAAGAACTGGAAGACCTCTAAACAACCAATACCAGTCTACGTCAAAGAACTGGATAACCTCTAAACAACTAATATCAAACGGTCAAAGAACCTAAAAGCACTCGTCTAGGGCATGTTTACAGTCATGGACGAGACACGTTCAAAATCACACAAGCCTTTTTTTCAGTTTCAGAAACTCAAACAAGACAAGGAATAGTGAAAATGCCTCGACCACTTCGACTTCGAACGCCTCTAGAGACTGCCTCAGCATCAGAGTTCAGAGGACGATATCGTGGAAACCCAGGGGGGCAAGACTAACTCAGATAACCTAAATGCGGGCAACACAAATGGACAAAACAAAAGACACCGGGATACACCCTGACAACTCAGTCACGAAGGACGAGTCTGGCTGGGGATACCCACTCTGCCAACAGACCTTTAACACCGCCAGCTTGTTTTGACGAAGAAAGGGTGGGACAGCAGTGCTATGCGCGATCCACAAGCACGTGCCTTTATGTAGGCGGTGAATGGAAGTGTGTGGGGGGGGGGGGGGGGGTGCATTGGTGGATGAAGGTGTAAAGGGTAGGTGGACAGCCTGTCTATTCACAGTTTTTCCTCATCGCGTATGTTTAGCTGCACCGTGGTGGACGCCTGTGCGTTTCAAGGGGAAGGAGGACACGGTCATTTCCAAGTACTTGTGTACAACGGTTGCATGATCAACCCAGTGACTGAATGAAATAAAATTTAATGTGTCTATGAATATGGGACTTTGCAGTGGTATGAAAGAGTGCAGTTATGGGCACCTCCAGCTAAGTCTCCTTGTTTATGTACTTATAGTTTTATAAAACACATTCCTAACTATTCAGTTTGATTTTCCTCTTAACTACCATTGCACATATATGTCAACAGATGTATAATGACATAAAAACTGCATGTTCCGGTGTTGAAGTGCACATTTATGACGCAAACATGCTTATGAATACACATATACACGCGTACGCTACAACAGGCATATACACATGCATGCGTGCGCACACGCTCCCCAACGCATGCATGTACACAGAGAGAGAGAGAGAGAGAGGGAGAGAGAGAGAGAGAGAGAGAGAGTGAATGAGATGAGAGAGGGACACACACACGCACAAACACACACACACACACACTCTCTCTCTCTCTCTCTCTCTCTCTCTCTCTCTCTCTCTCTCTCTCTCTCTCTCTCTCTCTCTCTCTCTCACACACACACACACACACACACACACACACATATATACATACACACACGCGCGCGCGCGCGCGCGCGCATGCGCACGCACGCACGCACGGACGCACGCACGCACCTGCGCACGCACACATGCACACACACACACACACACACACACACACACACACACACACACACACACACACACACACTCACTCACTCACTCACTCACTCATGCACGAACACAGGCTCGCGTGCACACAAAACACATACATACACATACAAACATACAGAGAGAGAGAGGGAGAGAGAGAGAGAGAGAGAGAGAGAGAGAGAGAGAGAGAGAGAGAGAGAGAGAGAGAGAGAGAGAGAGAGAGAGAGAGAGAAGGAGACGCACAACCATAGTAGTGGTACTGATGATTGTCTAGACATCCAAGACCTGAGCCAGCGTCTAGATTGCCGCCGTCAGATTGCCGTAGCGTAGCAAGGCCTCTACTAAGCCTCATCCCGAAAAGCCTCTTCCCAAATCATTTATTTATTTACATACTCACTTATCTCACTGTAAATGCTGTGTTCTCCAGCCTCAGACGAATCAATAGACATATCTGTTTAATTATTCACATTTATCGGGTACTGCATTGGTGATTTGTCATGACAGAAACGCTCTCTGGAGTACATCACAGGTTCAAGGGGACCTCGGCTTAATAACCCTGGGTTTCTGATGCCTGTGGCTGAGCAGGTGGGATGGATCGACAGACAGAAGTGGTGGTCTTGTGCGCCATCCATAGACACGCATGCTCATTTCGTGCGTTTGTGTGGGGAGAGAGGGGAGTGTGTGTGTGTGTGTGTGTGTGGGGGGGGGGGGGGGGGGGCAGAGTGAGGGAGGGGTAGTAGATGGTATGAGTAGTTGGATTCGACATGTGTTCCAAATGCTATGGTGGAGGGAAGGAGGGGGGGTGTGTGTGTGTGTGTGTGTGTGTGTGTGTGTGTGTGTGTGTGTGTGTGTGTGTTTGTGTGTGTGTGTGTGTGTGTGTGTGTGTGTGTGTGTGTGTGTGTGTGTGTGTGTGCGCATATGTGCGTGTGTGTGTGTGAGAGTGTGTGTGTCCATGTATGTGTGTGTGTGTGTGTGTGTGTGTGTGTGTGTGTGTGTGTGTGTGTGTGTGTGTGCGTGTGTGAGCGTGTGAGCGTGTGTGTGTGTGTGTGTGTGTGTGTGTGTGTGTGTGTGTGTGTGTGTGTGTGTGTGTCAAATGCTGTAGTCCAACATCTCCATTGCGGTGAAACAAACAGAGGGTTATTGTGTTCAGGATACGGGCTATAACAAACAAACAAACAAAAACGTTCAAAACAGATCTTTAACAGAGAATATAAAAGAGACAAGTGAATTTTCAGATAATTCCGTGATTTTCAGGCGCTAAAGCTAACTGACTTGACGACTACACAGAGTAAAGACGATGCAGACAACTACTGGCATGTGAATCACTGGTCCATTTCCCATCGTTTATAACACAGAGTGCTATGTTATTTTGCTCTCTTTTATGTGAGTTTCTTCGTATTTCTACTCTGCCGAACTTACAGTTTTGGTTCTAGCACTGAAGGTAATCTCTCAATCCACAAAACAAGGACTTTCTGATCTTGTCTGATTCGCTGTCAGCTTTTGGAGGCCATAGCTGGCCGCAACCTCCACCATCCTGAACTTCTGAACTTTTTTTTTCAACTTTTTACCTCTTTTACTTCTCTTGCTTGGATTCCCGGTCATGTTGGCATTCGGAGAAATGAAATGGCTGATCGTTTGGCCGAGGATGCTACAACAGGGAAAGTATCTAACATATCTATCCCTTACTCAGATTTGAAACCGAAAGTAAATGATTATGTCAGAGACCTCTGGCAGGAGGACCGGAATACACAGACGACGGATAACAAACTTTTCCAGATCCGTCCAAACCTAAAAGAGTTCCTCTCATCTACCTCAGGTGGTCGCAAAGAAGAAAACGGTTTTTATGACGGCTGCACACTGGCCATTCGTTTTTTAACTCGTTTCGTACCTTTTAAAGAGTGATGAAGCTCTGTGGTGCATTCCGTGTCATTTGCCACTCACAGTGAAACATACTCTTTTAAGAGTGCTGGGATTAATTGATATGAGACATAAACATTTTACAGCAGACTCCGTGAAAACTTTCTTCAGAGATATTCCACCCGATGTGATGTTTTGACTTTCTGAAAGAGATTAACGTTTTTCCATCTGATCTGAGATTTTACAGCAGAAAGACTTTTAACAAAATTCCGGGTCTTTTTTTTTTTTTTTTTAGAAAATGTATTTTAATGGGTTGTGTGAATGAATGACTTGTGAGTTGACTTCAACGCGGTGACAGCCCTGATGTGGCCCTTTGCGGTCAGCTGGGCTATAAGCAACATTACCTTGCCTTACCTTCGTATTTTATTGTTTATAGTTCAAGTGTCTTTTTACTCTTCTCTAATTTTCAAAAACGGTTTTCTTTGATCCAAGAAATCACTTCAGCAGAAAAAAAAGTGTGGCTTTATTTACAGTAAGCTTCATGCTGAAACAGTCTCTTTAAACACGTCAACTACATCTAAAGACCTAGAGAAGTACATGTCAGTAAACGTAATATTGTCAGCAACAAGTGGTCCAAACGAAACGATTTACTAACTCCAGATATCATTTAAAACTCGTGTTTCCCTTTACCCATATGTAATAGGCTTACTGGGTTCTACAACGAAACGAGAATCTCAGTTTTTGACTTAACACACGAGTTTGATAAATAAAAAAAAGAAACCAAACTAAAAAAAGAAAAAAACAACAATAGCAACAACAAAAACCGACAGCATATACTTCGCCCCCACCCCCCCCCCCCCCCAAAAAAGACAAAGAAGAACTGTTTGTGGCTCTCAGTTTAAAAGTTTGCTTTCATCAATTTTTCTCTGCATTTCATGTAAAACTATCGAGGCAAACACATCAAATGGCTGTAGCCTCAATGCTATAAATGTACATTTAGTTTTTAAACTGATCAAAGGTATGCGTTTTAAAATGTCTATACATTCCTTTTGATTTGTGGACGTATATACAGGAATATTTTCTTTCAATGAATTCTCAAGATTTAGAAAAAAAAAAAATGGCCCGAAATCAGGCTTTCTGACTCTAACAAGCCGAGATCAAAGCCATTGCCTGATATTTTGTTGTCACCCAATGCTTAATTCAATGGCTGAATTTGCTACATGTTACATCATAGGTCTGTATGGGATTTGCTACATGTTACATCATAGGTCTGTATGGGATTTGCTACATGTTACATCATAGGTCTGTATGGGATTTGCTACATGTTACATCATAGGTCTGTATTATTTTGAAGCACATCCCTGAATGATGTCGTGTCGTTATAGTGTGTGTTTGGTTTCTTGATTTTTTTTTTTTTATGCTCAGTATTTTCCAGCTATGTATATAATCGACGTGTTTCACTTTGGAAATCACGTCTTTTTGTCATGCGGTGTACACACACACACACACACACACACGCGCGCGCGCGCGCGCACACACACACACACACACACACACACACACACACACACATACACACACACATACACACACACATACACACACACACGCACACGCACGCATAGAGATGCGCACGCACGCACGCACACACACACACACACACACACACACACACACACACACACAC
>JADBJO010004328.1:37500-57500 GCA_016801955.1 Conus betulinus | reverse complement strand
AGGGAGAGAGAGGGGGGGGGGGGGACGAGGAATCAAAAGAGCAAGGAACTCACACACACACACACACACACACACACACACACACACACACACGCGCGCGCGCGCGCGCGCGCGCGCGCACGAGAGAGAGAGAGAGAGAGAGAGAGAGAGAGAGAGAGAGAGAGAGAGAGAGAGAGAGAGAGAGAGAGAAACACAGGGGTAGAGACGGACAGAGAGAGAGAGACAGAGGGGAAGGGAGGAGAGGAAGAGAGAGAGAGAGGGGGGGGGGGGGGGGGGGGAGGGATCGAAATAGTTCAATGACAATCCATTTCTGTCCGTCGCGACACAGGTGGGACGGAAGTGGTGTTGTGCGTGACAATGACATTCATCTGAGAAATAATGGCCAGGAAGTGTCAAATACTAAGACAAAGCGATCTTTATCAATACATTAATGTACATCAGTGGCGGATCGGGAACTGTCAAATACTAAGACAAAGCGATGTTTATCAATACATTAATGTACATCAACGGCGTATCGGGAACGGACAAATAACAAGACAAAGCGATGTTTATCAATACATTAATGTGCATCAACGGCGTATCGGGAATTGACAACTACCAAGACAAAGCGATGTTTATAAATAAATTAATGTGCATCAATGGCGTATCGGGAACTGACAAATACCAAGACAAAGCGATGTTTATCAATACATTAATGTGCATCAATGGCGTATCGGGAACTGACAAATACCAAGACAAAGCGATGTTTATCAATACATTAATGTACATCAACGGCGTATCGTACCTGAGCTCGAGAGCGCATGAACATAAATTAATCATAAACTCATCATAAGCATTGGAGAGAGAGAGAGAGAGAGAGAGAGAGAGAGAGAGAGAGAGAGAGAGAGAGAGAGAGAGAGAGAGAGACAGACAGGCAGACAGATAGACAGACAGGCAGACAGGGAGAGACCGTGCGTTACTGCACACAGTAGACTTATTTCTGTGACCTAAAGCCTTCAAGAGATAAGCAGAAAGTGTGGGGCACAGTTTGACTTGCATAGACAGTCACAATAATTTAGCTGACTGTCAAGAGATTATGTGACTGAAGCCACCTGTATGACTGGGAGAGCAACGTCATGGAACTGCTCCCGTTGAAGAGCACTCTGTGAGTGTCGTGGACTCGCGCCGTACTGATAGCGCCCCCTTAGGTGCCCGCTGTACAATTTTGAAAGGAGAGATAATGTCCATCCGAATGCCAAGTACTCGAATTGGAACGCCCATAAAGTACGCCATGTTTGTTTTTTTAACAACGGGCTCAAAAAAAAAAAGCGCTCTCTTGGAATATTAAAGCACATTAAAGCACTTTATGAGCAATGAACAAAACACTTCTGCCTTGCAAATTTACAGAAATGCTCGATTTTTTTTTTTCTTTCGCGACTTTGTTGATGACCTTGGTAGTCAAGAAGCGACTTCTTCTAGTCACAGACTTGTCTGGTGCTGACCTTGTTCACAGGACCGGTGCTGACAAATCGAGCTGCTTGCTGCTGACACAAAGCAATGGGCCGAGGATTTGGGCATGTCTGCCACAAGATCTGTGTGGGTGCGAGAGGAGTTTTGCCCTTACATTAAAAGGCAGCCGGGCAAGTTCCTCGTCCTGTTTGTGTGAAGAACATAGCTGCCACAACTCTTTACCATCTGGCCTCATAAGCAAAGTACAAGACTGTCAGGTACGCGATCGGCGTTTCTATAGTGTTAATGTGCATGATTTTAGGAAACATGACCAACGCCCTTCTACACCTTTTTGCGCTTGAACTCCCCATGATTTCCAATGGAATCAATGACGTCTTAGAAAGTTTTCACCCACGAGGATTTTCACGTTTACTCTGATGAACCTGAGGACCTCTCATCCTTGTTATACCTTCGGCTTTCCACGAGCACGGTTTTTTTTGGAATCAAAACTATTCGCACAATATGAATGCTCAGTGGTTTGAAGATCACAAGCTCCTGATTACTGATATTTTCTAAGAGATGACGTGACATTTTTAATGACGCAGCGTATTTCAAAATTACCCACTACGTCAATGCTGAAAAGAGGATTCCCTTTCTTCTCCCAAACTTGACATACGCTACGAACGACTTCCGCGTGATGCCCTGTTCACACTGTTAACGCTGACTATCCCACCAAACACCAGTCCACCAGCAGGAAGACGTGATGCCCTGTTCACACTGTTAACGCTGACTATCCCACCAACACCAGTCCACCAGCAGGAAGACGCCGGATGCGCGCCAGGAATTCAGTTTTCTCTGATCAGAACACGGATGGTAGTCTGAGAAAGTTCTCGGTCACCCTAAGGGGATGCTGACAATTCCTGTTGAAGATAATACAACACAGGCTTTTAAATGTGCCATCCGTTGATCTTGCACATTGTTCTTGCACAATGTCTGTTCCTGGACCTCTGGAATGCTGAGATTCGGAGAAGAATAATAACGTACATGATAGTAGCAGCCAGCAGCCAATGTTTGTCAGGACATGCCGGGTTGTAGCAGCCAGCAGCCAATGTTTGTCAGGACGTGCCAGGTTGTAGCAGCCAGCACCAATGTTTGTCAGGACATGCCGGGTTGTAGCAGCCAGCAGCCAATGTTTGTCAGGACGTGCCAGGTTGTAGCAGCCAGCAGCCAGTATTTGTCAGGACATGCCGGGTTGTAGCAGCCAGCAGCCAATATTTGTCAGGATATATCAGGTTGTAGCAGCCAGCAGCCAATGTTTGTCAGGACATGCCGGGTTGTAACAGCCAGCAGCCAGTGTTTGTCAGGACATGCCAGGTTAGCAGCCAGCAGCCAATGTTTGTCAGGACACGCCGGGTTGTAGCAGCCAGCAGCCAGTGTTTGTCAGGACATGCCGGGTTGTAACAGCCAGCAGCCAATGTTTGTCAGGACATGCCGGGTTGTAACAGCCAGCACCAATGTTTGTCAGGACATGCCGGGTTGTAGCAGCCAGCAGCCAATGTTTGTCAGGACATGCCAGGTTGTAGCAGCCAGCAGCCAATGTTTGTCAGGACGTGCCAGATTGTAGCAGCCAGCACCAATGTTTGTCAGGGACGTGCCAGATTGTAGCAGCCAGCACCAATGTTTGTCAGGACGTGCCAGGTTGTAGCAGCCAGCACTAATGTTTGTCAGGACATGCCGGGTTGTAGCAGCCAGCAGCCAATGTTTGTCAGGACGTGCCAGGTTCACGAATGCTAAGTGACAGGAAAGGCCGTCAGCTGGTATTCAGCTAGCAACAATAGCAATGAGAAGACGTGGCCACCAGCGTGTTTATCATTTTGGCGAATACCTTCTCTCTCTCTCTCTCTCTCTCTCTCTTCTCTCTCTCTCTCTCTCCTCTCTCTCTCTCTCTCTCTCTCTCTCTCTCTGTGTGTGTGTGTGTGTGTGTGTGTGTGTGTGTGTGTGTGTGTGTGTGTGTGTTGTGCTGAGTTTGTGAATTGGGCTTATATAAAAATAATTTTCACAACAATAAATGAAGGGGAAAGAATCGGTCATTTGTATTGTGATAAGATGTTCGCCACTACTTGACAAAGGGTTATAACAGAACAGAAAAATCATGTCATGATCCCTGTAAAACAAAAACATGTAGTAAACCTGATACACAAGACAATCCCCATAACAGAGCAGATTGTTTGAGATACACGGAGACAAGCGAATGAACGAACGAACGAACGAACGAACGAACGAAAATGTTTTATTGAACATCGGCCACGGGCCACCATTCAGGTGGGGAAAAAGGGGATGGACTGAGGGAAGGGTGGGGGAGGGCGGGGGAGGGGAGGGGGGGGGGGTGAAAGGGACAAAGGGATGAGGAAAAACGGGTCGGGACATGAGCCTGCAACTTCCTATTCGATCAATATAGATGATAGTAAACCTGAATGCATTTGCATTTATGAGGGAAAATCATTATCTTACTATCTTCATGTTTTCATGTACATTTATTTAAGCAGTCAGGCTTTGTCTCCTTCGAATTGACAGAAATATAAATTTTGAAAGTGGAAGGGTTCTTTGATACTGATGTGCCTGAAGAAGAGTTGACATTGGTAAATGAAGAAGATTAGATATAAGTGCTGCACGAAAATCTGTATACAGTGGGCAACTGTATATCAAATGATTCATCTTCTATTATATTTACACAACAAGGACAATTTTTGTCGTAAGAATTATCACTGAACCTATGAAGATTATTGTTCAAAGGTAGAACATTAAGTCTTGCATGAGACAGAGCAACCCTAAAACAATATACATCAATGTTACAAAAATATAGCTCTCGTTCAAAAATATATTTTTAAACGATTTGTAACACGCGTACCTTTCCCTGTCTCTTATAGATCCTGTCCATTTTTGAATAAACATATCAACTAGTCTTTGCTGAAAAATTGCCAAGAATCCGCGAACATCACCCACACCCCTGTTGTAGCCATACAAAGTTAAACCCAGTCTCGCATAACAATTCTCTTATTTTTGTCACCCAGCATTTCTTTACGTTTTGATCTAGAGTTAACTGCATTTCGTATGCTTGACGAGGAAGCCTTTGTTGGTCCATTCTAAGCAGCTTAAACCAATATCTCAATGCACATATATAGGAGTTGATATATAACGGATATCTTCCCAGTTCCCCATATACCATTTTGTTTGGTGTCTTACTTGGGACACCCAAGAAAACGCTTGCATGCAATCAAATGAATCTTTTCTAGGCATTCCAAGCATCAAAAATCTTAAAGTAGATCTGATAACTAATATCCTTATTTTTCTGGAAAGCCCTTACTAGATTAAACATAGCTTTTTTCCCCTTGGCAACCAAATGCTCAGTGCCGATCCTCGGACATACAGGGAGACAAGCGATATGGAGACAGAGCTACAGTTTCCTTTTCTTCTATAGAAAAGAGTTCTAGCAACGAGAGCCGAGCCGAAAAGCATGATTTTTTTGTAAAGTCATTCAATATGGAGCGAATATCGCCTAGCGCCTGGATTAATAACACGTTTGAAAACGTTTTCTTTACTTGTACCTTAAAATACAAGCGATATCATATAGGATAAAATTAATGTCAGTATGACATTACAATATGTGACCCACTCCCACAAAGGGTACAATCAGTCTATTTTGGACCTTTTGAGTATTTAGCATCATTAAAAACTACAGAAAAAGAGCTTTCTGGTGATAGTAATTTCAAGAACAGGGGACAATTCAGTAGGAAGATATAAGCATTCAAAGTTGGTTGGTTGGACGGTGGCCATTTTTTATTATAATATTACAGTTATTGTAACAATAACAACAGCATTAATAAAAACACAGCAATAAAAGCAAAATAATGATAACGATAATAAAGTAATAATAACACAATAATAAGTATAATGACAATGATAATGATACTACTACTATTAGTGATAATGATAACTGTGATAATGATAATAGCAGTAATATAATAACAATGATAATAATAATAACAACAACAACAATAATAATAATAATAGCAATATAATAATAGTAATAATTATGATGATGATAATAATAATAATGTAATAATAATAATAATAGTAACAAAAATAATGATTATAATAACAGTGATGATAACTATGACAATCGAAACAGCAATAACAGTGATGATAACTATGACAATCGAAACAGTCTAATCATGATAGTAATAGTCTTTGACAGTATTTTAGGTCGCAGCAGATGCTCCTCTTTGATCCTCCCCCTGGACTAGTTTTCCTAACACCATTCCATTGTCCCTGGCCTCCCCTACCTACCCCCCTCCCTGCCCCACGTTGCTTTCTTATAACATTCTAACACTATGAAAAGTAGTGCCGTTTGATATCTGCAATCGTCTGGACAAGCGATGGGACATTAAACAGAATTCCTCTCCCCACGTGAAAAAGGGAAGTACACAAAAATAGTTTAAGGAAAGGAATGTAATATAATATAATAATAATCCAATCCAGCTGTCACTGCTCACATTAACTGGATTGTCTTTTAAGAAGCTGAAACTATTGCGCCGTATACAAATATCATGACGTGGGTATCACATGACAAAAGAAGGTGACCTGAGCAGACTGCCCCTGTTGGCAGTCTGAGAGCTTTGCCCTTCAGGGCCGGTTACTCTATGTAAACGGGACAGGGCGTTCTCAGGGTGGTATTTTGAGCCAATAAAAACGGGGGGCTTGTCACGTGATCGATTTCCATTAAGCTCCGTACTCTGACAAGGGCATGATCAACATCGGTAGCATATGAACGTGCTGTATGGTATCTCCATTGAAATCACATCGTTGACAAAAATTGAAATAAAAAGTGTGAACATGAGGCGTTCTAATTTGTCCAAGTGTACAAAGAAGTGAACTTGATTATGCCGATACGTCCTCAATCTCAAAAACCTGGATCATATTAAAGAAGCATTATCTTATTGCGGAGGGGACAGAGAGAGAGGGGGGGGGGGAGAGAGAGAGAGAGAGAGAGAGAGAGAGAGAGAGAGAGAGAGAGAGAGAGAGTAGTACAATGGCAAATGTAGATTGTCCGTATAACAGAACAGGCTTGAGAGAGAGAGAGAGAGAGAGAGAGAGAGAGAGAGAGGGAGAGAGAGAGAGAGAGACAGACAGACAGACAGACAGACAGACAGACAGACAGAAGGAGACAGAAACAAACACAGAGGGACACATGAACGGACAGACAGGCGGACATACATACAGACGGACAAACAGACGGACAGAGAGACAGAAGGAGACAGAAACAAATACAGAGAGGACACACGAACGACAGACAGGCGGAAATACATACAGACGGACAAAGACAGACGGAGAGAGAGAGAGAGAGAGAGAGAGAGAGAGAGAGAGAGAGAGAGAGAGAGAGAGAGAGAGAGAATTACAGGAAAAGGAATGAGAAAACATTCTCACAGTTTTGATTTCCAAATGAAACACGATACTGAAAATGATATTTTCCTTTTAAAGGCAGCCTGAGATTGCGTGTGCCACCTTGGAAGGGAGTGCTCTAACATGGGCTAATAACTCCAAATAGGATGATGCAGGAAATTGAAAACCTCTATGTTGGCCAATGTCCATAAATCAAAACTCGGCGCAGAGGCAAGCGCCGCTAAATGCTTGAAATACTGCGTTCCTTCCTCTCTCTGTCTGTCTCTGTCTCTCTGTCTGTCTCTCTGTCTGTCTCTCTCTCTCTCTCTCTGTCTGTCTCTCTCTCTCTGTCTCTCTCTCTCTCTCTCTCTCTCTCTCTCTCTCTCTCTCTCTCTCTCTCTCCTCTCGTGTGTGTGTGTGCGTGCGTGTGTGTGGTGTGGGTGGGTGGGTGGTGTGAGAGAGAGAACGAGAGAGAGAGAGAGAAAGAGAGAGTGAAAGAGAGGGAGTATGTCGTGTGTGTGTGTGTGTGTGCGTGCGTGCGTGTGTGTGTGTGCGTGTTGTGTGTGTGTGTGTGTGCGTGCGCGTGCGTGCGTGCGTGCGTGTGTGTGTGTGTGTGAGTGTGAGTGTGTGTGTGTGTGTGTGTGTGTGTGTGTGTGTGTGTGTTCGAACTTTTGCATGGCGAACAAACCTGGTAGACTGGGTGAAGAAAAATACGTTGGACAGAGTGACTCCTTTGTGAATAGAACAAGCGAATGGAGTTTTGCTGGATGAATGGGAATCGACTCCGGAACGGGCTGCACAGAGAGTCTGGAGTGAATGGAACAAACTATAGCTACTGGGTAATGCTAAACACAGACTGCGAAAAAAAAAATAGTTGGTGGATGAGTAACACAGCATTGTTTGAGTAGGCGGGTGGTGAAAAAAGAAGACTGAGACAAAACCGTTTTTGGTGAGCGGATTAGTGAAACAAAATCATTCAGACTGGAAGATGTTATAAAGTGGAGTCCGGAGCAAAACGACTTCATGACCCTGGGAATCCTTTTTTTTAAAGACCAGAGGAGGATTGTCATGGAGAGGAAATGACTGATACGAATTATGGAAAAAGTGACTTGGGTGATGAGGACGGGAGGTCATGTGCGTGGGAGGAAATGGGAGGGGGTCCAGTTGCCCCTCCCCCACCCCCCTCCTCTTTAATCCCTCCCTCCATTTTTTCCATGCCTCTTTTTTCCGTTGTAAATTGGCCTTCCATCCTGCTATTATCCCTGCTTTGTTCTTCTCCATTTCCCCCTTTTTCTTTCATTTTCTATTGAATGACAGCTTTTATATGTGAAAGAGGAGAGCAGGAAGAGAGAGGTGGATGTTCTAGTTCTTATGTTGCTGTAGTGGTTTTTCTTTTTTATTTACAGATGTTTCTACATGTCTGTGTTGCTGTATTGGTTTTTCTTTTTTATTTACAGATGTTTCTACATGTCTGTGTTGCTGTATTGTTTTTTCTTTTTTATTTACAGATGTTTCTACATGTCTGTGTTTCTTTTGTGTTCTGCTAGGTTCGCGTGATGACATTCATCTTTTTGTGGACGACTAGGGCTGAGTGAAAGCCGTTTAAGACTGTTCTAAAATGTATGGAACAAAGTAAATGGATGTTGAAGGCAAAAATGGTCATTACTGAGTCGCCAAACGAAAGTACAAACAAGTCATCCACACAGAAACTACGCGTTTCGACGTACTTGGTCTACTCCAGGCAGGACAATCGACATTCAAAATATCGGAAACAAACGATAAACAGTTATCTCTTCAATTTTAGGGCCAGCTGTGGCGAGGGTGAAGGACTCAAACTACTGTACGGAACTGTTTTGTTCTTCCTTTGTTTCTAGTTTTTTTTTTTTTAATCTTGTTTGTCCTACCTGAAGAAGACTTAACAGGTCAAAACGCATTTGTCTGTTTTGGGATGTTTGTTTGTTTCTTCGTTCGGCGGCTCAGTAGTTCCATTTTGCTTTGATGTTTTAATTTTTATCTGCAGTCATCCCACTCTGAGACCAATTGATGTTGACAGAGTCACGTGACTGGGGCTCTGTCTGGTCTGGCGGGCAGACATTACACTCTTGTTTCAAGGTCCGGGGTTCAACTTCCATTCGAAACAGCCATGTTGGAGGAGATTTTCTCTTCGGGACTAACATTTGTGCAGGATTCTATCTGTTAGTCCTAATGAGAGGTTAAGCGAAGGTCCCGTTCTCAAATACATGCATACAAATCTGGTATGCACGTTCAATGCCATTCTACCAGTTGGAGAAGAGTTTAACCTCTTATAGCAATGGGATGAATTGTACGAAAAGTGAACACGTGCACCCTCATTTTAAGTTCCAACATTAACTCCAAATGCATGTTATTTCGCGGGGTTAACAATGGCCGCATGTACAGCAAATTCACTGTTACACACTAGACCGCTGACGTCGTCAGTGCATGGTGAGTGAACATGAGCACGTAAGTGCAGCAGCTCGTAAGAGTCGTTGTAGATCCTGTGGCAGGTGTTCAGCTTGCAGATGACAAAATACACCAGGCGGTATTGAAACGAAGAGGATCCTTTTATTTACAAACGTTGAAGAATTATAGGAACAACAAACAGCGATCAACTGACCTCCCGGTTCAATAAGTCGTACAGGAACTCAATCGTACATGCAGCAGCTAATATTCTATAATGGCAGCTTTTCATCGACTAGACTTAAACTCAATGAAGACTTGAACACCTCTGTGTTCGACAATGACTAGAATTCTTCAGCCACTCTCATTTCTCTCTCCCTTCTCGTGTAAACGAGTGTTGATTGTAAAGCGCTTACAGCTTGGCGTCTAGCCGAGAATAGGCGCTATATAAGTATTCATTATCATCATTATCAGTCGCACAGCTCTCATTCTTTTAGATGTTATCTAAAGAATTTTATCGAACATACTCCTCGAACATACTCGATCATTCTTTTCTAGAGGATTCTGCATATCGATAAGCTCAACCAATGAAATCACGACAAGGCTATGCGAATGTAATTTGATCAGCTTCTACAACGTTCTCGAACCTTCGGTAATGCCTTGGCAACTTCCGGAGACCTGGTAAACATTTTAACATGATCTCGAGTATTCCAATCGTATTATCGATCGATCTGAAAACAAAACTGAACAATTAGGCATACGTTAACATTCAAAATGTTTTAAATAAATCAACAATAGCACTACATTTACCGAAAATACAGAGGTCTAAAAGCGATAAGAAAAAGGAGGCTGGCAACTCGTCACTATTGCTATGACGTCTTTCGTGAACATTCCCCCTCTCTTGTCTCCCTTTTACATTGTAACACTCACCGACAATAACCTTTGGTTTTCTAGCCGGAAAACGGGAGAGAGAGAGAGAGAGAGAGAGAGAGAGAGAGAGAGAGAGAGAGAGAGATGAGAGAGAGAGAGAGAGAGGGGGGGGGGGGCGTAAGCGAGTTATAAGTGATTCAGACAAGAAGTTACATAACAAACTAATCATGAATCAGTGGGTCAGGTCAATAACTGATGTTATGTGCAACAAAAATAACAAATACAGCAGAGAATCAAGGGGGGGGGGGGGGGGGGGTGTGACAAGCTAGCTGAATGGAACCCTGGGCAAGTGCAATGCGACAAACACGTCTGATGAACACATAAGGTGTAAAGAAAAGACTGATGTCATAAAGGTTACAACACACACCAGTGCATTTTCGACAAACATGATGGCATTGCACAAAAGCGTAACCCCCAGATAGTAACCAGCACGAAAATGCATACATACACATTGTAATGAAATTATTTCGCACACCAGCTTATTTGGCAAAGAGATTTAGTTTCAAACATATTTTACAGTTTGCATCATGAGTTAGTGAACGGCGTTGCTGTCGCACACATGATTGTACCTTCTGGGACGAATCAATCGCAGGCGAGCTGGGGGTTCACCCGAATTATATTCTTTGCATGGTGGAAAATTTGTTTTTGGAATCGATATATTTGATCGCCACTTATTCTTTGTCGGAAGAAAATGAAGATTGAAAGAAATGCACTGTAAACCTCTGATATGAACGATAATTAATTGTTGAGCCCTACCATGCACTGAATCGAACGCTATTTGTTCGATGTATTTGACCCTGTCTCACGCTTCAAAAGAAGCAGCTTCGAAATACTCATTGCTGTGAACTGCGTGATCTCGGTAGGTGTTTCAGTTAGAGCCAGTGTCACGTGACACAGACCCCATTTCTTCCCATGAATTGTTCCTTTTTAGGAACCACTTAGTCACTAGCCTGTCCCGGTTTTTTTTTTTTTCCTTTCCTTTCGCTCCACTTAGGGGAAAAAAGAGAGAGAGAGAAATTAGTTTCAACCCCATGACATCCTGTCTAAAAATAAGGGTTGCTGCTGTAGCAAGTACCTTAATAACCGTGTCAGGTTAACAGGAAGATAATTATATGAGGCGTCGCGTTACCGTGAAAGGTCAAGTGCACCTCATTCTTTCTGCTCCGCCCCCCCCCCTCTCTCTCTCTCTCTCTCTCTCTCTCTCTCTCTCTCTCTCTCTCTCTCTCTCTCTCTCTCTCTCTCTCTGCCTGCCGGGAAAGGATGAAGAGAGGGTTTATGGATATTTGTCGGGCTACCCCCTTCTCTCTTCTGTACATATACAAATGCATGCACACACACACACACACACACACACACACACACCACACACACACACACACACACACACACACATGTACGCGTGTGTGTGCGTGCGTGTGGGTGTGTGGGTGTGGGTGTGTGTGTGTGGTGGTGTTGAGAGAGTTTGTCGATTTACTGGGGCTATAAGGAAATTGCATTTCTAGTTATTATCAGTTCATTCTTTTCATTAAACGCGTTTTAGGACCAGACCCTCCCTGCGTCTCTCCTTTCTTGAATGCCGTCAGTTCATCCATTTCTTCCCTCAATAAAAACGTTCGTATCAGTATACTCTCTCTCTCTCTCTCTCTCTCTCTCTCTCTCTCTCTCTCTCTCTCTCTCTCTCTCTCTCTCTCTCTCTCTCCCCGAGTTGTCAGTTTATCCATTCAACCGATAATAAACCACTTGTATCTCTGTCTCTGAATACCTCTATCTCTGAATATGAGAGAGAGAGAGAGAGAGAGAGAGAGAGAGAGAGAGAGAGAGAGACAGACAGACAGACAGACAGACAGACAGACAGAGACAGACAGACAGACAGACAGAGAGACAGACAGGCAGCAGAGAGCTCATCTTGTGGTTTCACCACTGTCATGTTTGATTCTCACTGACCATTCACAGAATTCTTCCCTTTTGGGTTAGAAAGTTCTGGCTGGAAGGAACCCTGTCCATACATATAGATGATGTGCTGTCCATGTCTTGTCGTAACTCACTTCGTCGTGTGATATTCGGATAGCTCCTCGCCTGGAGCTGCGGATCTGGTACACTTCACACAGTGTTTAGTTCTTTGTTTATTCATGTTCTTTGTGATGCCTCGACCTGCCTGTCTCTTAATGCTGAAGAGGGATGTTGAGCACCTCGGATGACTTGCTGTTAACAATCCTCAATCTGGCCTGGGTCATGTATGTCTCTGTAACTTTCAAAAATCAAACAATTCTATCGGCGGTTTTAGCTCTTCCATCACCTCTGATGACATCCTGACAATAACTCTCAAGTTGGTTTGCCTTTTTTTTTGTGGCTCCGAGTCTTCTGGCCTGGACCCTCTCATATCAAATAAATCCACAGGCGGTTTTACGAGATAAGTAACCTACCAGGGTGTTAACAAGTAAAAGCTTCGGGCAGATTCTGTGCAGTATCTCTCCCACCTACCCACCCACCCGACAGAGAAACGTGTGCCAAATACTTGCATCAGACAGGGAGTGGGTCAAGAGCCTCCCTTCGCAACAATAAAAGCGTGGCAAGCTTGCCTGGTCGGAGTATGTCTCTTGTCCTGTCGCCCTGTTCAGGATTCCACAAGGTGCAGTACTGAAGAAACCCTGGAATGCCGGCCTGTGGAACTAGTCCGGTGACAGCACTCCTACCCCTGTTGAATGTGACTGAGAATGACAGGGTGTGGATCCCCGACCGCGTAAGAGGCCGTCATAACTTGTACCAACCGAGTCCTGTGACGGTCGGTCTGGTATCCTTTGAGCACAGCAGTTGCCTTTGACTTCAATACCCCTCACCAGAAATCTGGTATCCTTTCGAGCACAGCAGTAGCCTTTGTCTTCCCTACCCCTCACCAGAGACTGACAGGCTGTGACCATTGGTGAAGATCCCTGCTACTGTAAGTTAAGGCTGTGACCATTGGTGAAGATCCCTGCTACTGTAAGTTAAGGCTGTGACCATTGGTGAAGATCGCTGCTACTGTTTTCCACTCGTCTTGCGGACACAGGCACGCACGCACGCACGCACGCACGGACACACGCACACAAGTACCCATGCACGCGCGCACACACACACACACACACACACACACACACACTCACACTCACACTCACATCGACGATGATGATGATGATGATGATGATGATGATGATGATGATGATGATGATGATGATGCCAGATCCTTAAAAATAAAGTAAGGAATTCATCTGTGTGATCATTGGCAAGCTTTTGGTAGCTGAGGAGATGATGTGTTGACCACGCTTTGCTTCCGTAGCTGTGAGGTCCACGCTTTGCTTCTCCTGTAGCTGTGAGGTCCGGTCCTTATTCTGCCCCCTCCTGGCTTCTTAAGGTCCGGTCCTTATTCTGCCCCCCCCTGGCTGGCTCTTAAGGTCCGGTTCCTTATTTCTGCCCCCCTGGCTCCTTAAGGTCCGGTCCTTATTCTGCCCCTCCTGGCTCCTTAAGGTCCGGTCCTTATTCTGCCCCCCTCCTGGCTTCTTAAGGTCCGGTCCTTATTCTGCCCCTCCTGGCTTCTTAAGGTCCGGTCTTATTCTGCCCCCTCCTGGCTTCTTAAGGTCCGGTCCTTATTCTGCCCCCTCCTGGCTTCTTAAGGTCCGGTCCTTATTCTGCCCCCCTCCTGGCTTCTTAAGGTCCGGTCCTTATTCTGCCCCCTCCTGGCTGCTTAAGGTCCGGTCCGATCCTTATTCTGCCCCCTCCTGGCTTCTTAAGGTCCGGTCCTTGTTCAGGCAGATCTTGCCCTCTCCTGGCTTCTTAAGGTCCGGTCCTTATTCTTCCCCCTCCTGGCTTCTTAAGGTCCGGTCCTTATTCTGCCCCCTGCTGGCTTCTTAAGGTCCGGTCCCTATTCAGCTCCCTCCTGGCCTGTTGGACACGGGTGCATTGTTCAGGATCCCTTCTTCCCCCTCCTGGCTCCTGCGCCACCGCCGCCCTGTCTGTGTCTTTGTCTTCAGCGGCCTTCCTGCGGGCTGTCTGGAAGGCTTCTGCTCCTCTTGTTGCAGGCAGATCTTGGCATCCCTCTTTCACAATACCAACCGCACGGAGTCGGCGTTTTTGCTGATTCGTCACAGCGTTTGCGTGAGGCTCCTCTGTCACGATCATCCAGGCCCAATTTCTCCTCAAAAGACAGCCCAGGACATTTTTGAGTTTAGCAGTCAAGACAGGTGGCATGCCTGACAAAGATGTTGTGACAACAAAAAAGCTTGTGTGCTGGGGACTTTTCCACCATTGTTGTTGGTAGTGAGGTCTTTCCAGTGGATTGCATGATGGTGCATGCGCATCGTTAATTGGAATGTTATAAAGGTACAAGTTGCAAGTCATATATCTGCATTGGATACGAGTGATAAATACTGCCCTGTCTGGTTGGATCTTGATTAATAGGCGCAAAAAGTATTTCACACACCCGGAAAGATCACACACACACACACACACACACACACACACACACACACACACACCACACGCGCGCGCGCGCGCACGCACGCACGCACACACACACACACACACACACACACACACACACACACACACACACACACACACACACACACACACACACACACACGTATAACCTATAAACAAAACAAGCCCAGTTCCCCAGGCTGCACCGTCCACGCAGGACAAAGCCGACGTTGTTCCAGACAAAACTGGCGATGTTTCCTCTGTCCTCAGAGCGCCAGGCTATGACAGACACCGGCTGCTGGAAGATCCCTTCGCCTCTCCTTAGGCGGGCAAGCCGTGATGGCTTTGGCTTTGGTTTTTACCTTGTCTGCTACTTGAGTCCACAAGACGCACCAGGCCAACGTGTTAACTAGCATTGTCCCTAATGGGGAAAGAAACACGTTCACACGAGATGTCGTGGACGCGAACAGAAAACCGGCAGGCAGGGTTTTGTTTCGCTGCACAATCATCCCAATGCCCACACCCACGCCCCACTCACACCCCCACCCTCACCCATTACCCACACCGTCTCCTGCCCCACCCCTTTTCCAGGTGTTGTTTTTTTTTTGTTTTTTTTTTTTTTTGACCGACCGGACAAGCCGATGTCCACGGAATCAGCGAAGGAAATTGAGGCTTAACACCCCAGGATAAGGCTTTGAGAGAGATCAACTGACCAACCGCTTGGTTGTCAAGGGCAGTGTTTCACAGTTCTTTTGTTTGTCTGTCCGTACCCATCGAAGGGAAAGTATGGAAACTCTTCAGGGAAATAGTATCCATGACAGATGCATAATGCAGACGTGCCACAGTGCTGAAAATGTAGGTTAGATAAGAGCTTTAGTGAAGTCAGCTTGGCCGTACAAACAGACTTCAACGATAGTGTTGGTCATTCTCTTCCCTAATGGCCATTTTCTTGGGAAGCAGCAGTCGTTAGTGGAAGGCAGGGGTGAACTGCAAGCAGGCAGGCGAATGTGCACATAGTATTAATATTTACGCGACGACCATGGGTCTTCAAGGATGTGGCGTGATCTAGTTTGTCATTAACGGCCCGGTCCAGCGTAAAAAGTACCCCGATGCCACGGTCTCCAAATGGACACAAGAGGCAAAGACAGACGGCGGAAAGCGATAACGATGTTTTATGAACAGGCAGAATAATGATACTGATGTCAAAGCTTCAGCTGGCAAGTTCAGATGTTTATAGGCCAGCTCAACACGGTGTCCACGGCACAAGTGGTACTATTTGGCGTAAAATGAACAGAGATGTGAGGGGTGTGCACACACACACATTTACAATATGTATGTATACACACACACACACACACACACACACACACACACACACACACACACACACACACACACACACACGTGTGGGGGGGGGGGGGGGGGGGTTGAGAGGGGGGGAGGGGGGACGTGATGAGGCAGCCGCCGTTTCTCTCAAGGCTCTTGTATTGGTAGCTAGCGTGAGGAGATCTGGCATGGTCATTTGGTCCAGTCCTTTATATTTTCGGGACCAGCTCTTTCTCTGCCGTCCTGGAGTTTACTTCCATTTAACAATGTTGTTCTTTGCCCAGCCGACCACGATAAGCTACGTCAAGGGGTGTCCTCTCGACAAAGCCAGGTTGCGGGGGTAGAGACGCACAGATGAGTTCTACAGAGTGTTTGGATCAGTATCCTTATCTCCTGTTTCATTGACAGTCAAAATGGGTTTGGGCTATGGATACCCAAATTATGGAACAGACGCGGACAGGCAGGGTATTGACTGAAAGGCGTCTTCAATGGGGAGTCAACGTCTGCATCAAACTGTAAGCAATGAGAGGTGACAGTCCTCTACAAGCCATAGACGATGGTCACAAGAACACCGTTAACAACTCCACAATGATCAGTCCACACGCTCGCGCGCGCTTTCGCCCCTCCACCGCTGTTTCGTTAAAACTTCGAGTTCACCGACACCCTATTGAGACCTTATTGAGACCCCATTGAGACCCTATTGAGACCCCGTTGAGACCCTATTGACACCCAATTGAGACCCTATTGAGACCCTTTAAAAACCCTGCTGAGACCCTAATGAGACCCTATTGAGATATCTTGAATCGAATTGAGTTACACGTTAACAACAGCATAAAAATGTATGGAGTCTCTATCTCTCTCTGCTCTCTCTCTCTCTCTCTCTCTCTCTCTCTCTCTTTCTCCTCTCTCTCTCTCTCTCTCTCTCTCTCACACACACACACACACACACACACACACACACATGCGCACGCGCGCGTACGCGCGTACGCACGCACACAAGCACACACACACACACACACACACACACACACACACACACACACACACACACACACACACACACACACACACAAACGCTCGCGCGCGCCATTTTGTTTCCTAATGCAATGATATTATTTCAGCGCAAAAGCGGTTTTATTTCAATGTCTTCTATCATTGAAGTGTAGCAGGGGATTCAATTCAAGTTCTACTACTGTTCTTATGCATTACACTTACACATGTCTTGGTAAAGAAAAGAAAGCATAGGAACGGAAGCTCCTCTCTCTCTCTCTCTCTCTCTCTCTCTCTCTCTCTCTCTCTCTCTCTCTCTCTCTCTCTCATTGATTGATTACATTTTGATCCAGGTTTTGGTGTTCTTTCTACATTTTATTAATGTAGTATTGTAAACGTTTTTGACTCCTCGATAATTGACGCATGTAGATAAAATATTTCATTTTTTTCAAGATCTTATTTCATTTCTTTCGTTTGATTTATAATTCTTTTAGTTTTCTGTGTTTTCGATTTGTGGTTCAGTTTGCAGGAAGGCCATTAGGTGCCCTTTTATTTATTTCCCCCTATGGTCATGCATGTCGCAGGCCTCTCTTTTGTGTGTGTTTTTTTTTTCCCTTTTGCCTACATTTTTCATTTTTCTTGTCTACAATTTTTTTCTTCGTTCTTCCTTTTTCTTTTTTTTTTTTCCAGTTCAGCAACACCATAGCATGCATACAATAAGATGGATGTCTTTGGTTCGGGTTGTCATAGCACTAGTCAATGGTTTTATACAGCAACACCATAGCATGCATACAGTAAGTCTGGTTCGGGTTGTCAACTAGTCAATGGATTTATCTTGCATACAGTAGGTTCGAATGTCTTTGTTGGGTTGTCAGTGTCAATGGTTTTATACTCGCGAATATTTACAGCTACGTTTTAGTTCTGCAGTTGGTTGTTACAGATTATACTCGCCGGAGATCTTTATCTATCCAGTGACTGTGGCTTTGTTGGTGGCTTTGGGACACCATTGTCTGGGTGTACTTACACACCAGAGTAGTTTCCAAGTCAGGATAGTATTCCCTTTTATCTTGACTGCAGCAAATTGTCACAAGACATAGATGTAAATTCAAAAATTAAGGCGGAAGAATGATTGAATGGTGGAGATGTTTCCGTATGAGTGCACGCGTGTGCGTGTTTGCGTGCGTGTGTGTGTGTGTGTGTGTGTGTGTGTGTGTGTGTGTGTGTGTGTGTGTGTGTGTGCGTGCGTGCGTGCGTGCGTGCGAGCGTGTGTGTGTGTGTGTGTGTGTGTGTGTGTGTGTGTGTGTGTGTGTGTGTGTGTGTGTGATTTCAGCTCATTTGCAATAATTCATCAATTTTGTTGGTTTGGTTTGCAGAAAACATGCTAATATGCTGTTTTTTTCTCAATCGCATGTTTCGCTTAAAAAAAAAAAAATTTAATCATCTTGTAATGCGATCGATCCTGAATTTTTTTTTCTTCAGTGGAAAAAGACATTTTGCCTTCTTGTATTTTTGTTTATACGTTGTTAGTTTATCTTATGTGGAAGTTAATGTGTCCACATATTTCTAGTGTTTGTTAACTAAAGGGCGATGTAAGGGGGCGGGGGGGGGGGGGGGGGGGGGGGGGGGGGGCGGAGGGGGGGTCTCAACCTCGATTTCCCTATTTTGTGTGACTTTCACAATTTTTACAACAAAAAGTTTTGTCGCCTGAATATTAAAGTTAGATTTCAACTGCAGTTCACACAATCTGACGTCTTTTGTGAAAACCAAATATTTGCATCTGTTGCTGAAATAGAGTTTCTTGTGCCAAAAACCAAAACTTTTCACATGAAGAAGACGAGCTTCGCACTCACAGGAACTGGCTTACTACTCAGTCAACATTCCGTCTATGTATATTGGAACAGCGTTTGGCGCAGTATTACATCCGATGACTATCGGCGCGCTACTATACAACTCAACAATGTCTTCACTTCCGTCAGGCTCAGACGTCTGTTTTCTCCAATTCGTGCTATTTCTGTAGCATGGGCAGCCCTTTTTTCCTTTCCATTTGTCAAGTCACAATGCTTTGTCTTGCATTTCATGAAATCATTGTGAAAATAAAAGAGGATTTAGTTCGTTGGCTTTCTTATTTTATTTTCCACTTTGTTTGCCTTTGTGATTGAAATGTGTAATGACAATTCCTCTCCAAAATTCATCGTCACTGTACCCTCCGTAGGTTGTCCATTGTTTGGCGCTACAATCAGCGAGACACACGCCATTATCACGCTGCTTGGAAAACGGTGATAGCAGAGGCGTATCTTGCCACCCTCTACCCTAGCTAATGACAATCCACCTTCTGCCCTCCCTCTCTCCCCTTAACCCTCCCACCCCTCTCCCTCCCTGCCCACGGGGCTTATGTCAGAAGGAAACAAAGCAGGCCCAGTCAAGAGATGAAGGAGGAGATATGTTGTTCTGGCACAGAGAGAGAGAGAGAGAGAGAGAGAGAGAGAGAGAGAGAGAGAGAGAGAGAGAGAGAGATTATGACTGTCATAATATCAGAATCCTTCGCAAAGTTTTCCGGATTCCTTTTTTGTCTAGTGACCGAAAGCAAAGAGTCAGCGATGTCATGTGACTTGTCACCAAAGACAAATTAACAAAAATAGAATCATGTGTGTTCATCAAGTTGTCGCGTATCTGATTACTGTCTAATCACCGGAATGCTGCCTAAGAAAAAGGAATTGAGAATCTGATGACGTTATTCTCTCTCTCTCTCTCTCTCTCTCTCTCTCTCTCTCTCTCTCTCTCTCTCTCTCTCTCTCTCTCTGAGTTTTTTTTTTTTTTTTTTCGGACATTTTCAATATTGTATTTATTGTACATAAGAAGTGGTTCGCCCTAGACATTGGACATTTAAATCTCTCTCTCTCTCTCTCTCTCTCTCTCTCTCTCTCTCTCTCTCTCTCTCTCTCTCTCTCTCTGCAATTGCCTGATTTCATACATAGTTAATACATAAATGTGGATATGTGTGAAAAGGGTATATATGT
>JADBJO010004328.1:0-32500 GCA_016801955.1 Conus betulinus | reverse complement strand
ATCGTCGCCATGGACAAGTCGGCCCGCATGGCCGCTGGACCCACCGGCAAAAAAAATCACCATCCAGCAAACTGCTGCTCGCATCCCGCAGCATCATTGGTTGCTGTTTGACTGATAGTAGCTGAGATGCTTCTATGTAGCTTTGGACCCAGGGAAAGTGTCTTTCAGTTCAGGCGTGCGCCCTGTACGAGACAAATACTGCATACAATAATGGAAAACTACTGTTTGGTGGATGTTTAAACAGAAACCAATGCGGACGTGAGACGGTTTACTTGGAACCGATTGAATTCTACATAGCAAGGATGATTAAATCACTTTCATCTAAAAACAGTAAAGTTGAAAATCTTATAATGGATCCAGTTGTCGCTCAAATTATTTGTTATATCATTGTAACTGAAAATTGCTCGTGTTAATTAAAGCATCATACTGGAAATGTAATAATGCAATTTGAAAGACATGCACAGATTGACACGATCAAGAGTGAATTGCTAATAAAGAAGCAGACTACGAAATCATTGTGAATACCAGCCAGAACGTTAGAAGTGTGTCCGGTGGCTCTTTAGAACTTCAAATACTGATTTATACTGATTCATTAATTCTTTGAAATACTGTCGTTAAGAAAACTAGATGTTAAACTTTACTACACAGGACATTAAATAGATAAACAAAAAGCAGAAGAAGGAGAAGAAGCATTCACAGCACAGACATTAGAGCCAGAACACAGAATTAACACTGTCAACGTGCAGACATTAGAAAAAGAAGATTGCAAGCGGTTTAAAAAAAAAAAAAAAAAAAAAAAAAAAAAAAGTAGAGCTAAATAGATTCAGGAACGACAACTTAAAAACTCAAAATATAATCCGCAGCACTAAAACTAAGAAAATATAAAGAAAATGAAATGAAAGAAAAAGACATTTTCATGAAAAGATTTGTGCTAATTACAATATGAATAACAGAATGTTCTTCCAGGGACTAGAACTCGATTAAAGAAGAGGTAAAAACAGTTTCATGAGGATTTCTTTAAATTTATAGAAAACAAAATATAGTATCCATTTAGGGATAATCGCGTCAGGGCCTGCTTTATCAGCAACTGGCAATAAAGCAATTGAAGGCGTATTAACAATCGACGAAGCCTTAGCAGCTCTTAGGCAAATGGAGAAAAGAAAAGTGCTCTGTAAGGTCGTTTTCACGACCGGATTCTACCTTTTTTGTGGGGGGGGGTGTGTGTTTGGGGGGGGGGGGGGGGGGGGTATGATGGTGTCGGTGGTCTGATGATTTGTCATCTTTGTTGTACGTTCAATAAATAATAATAGTTTATTAGGGGCTCTAATTATTGCAGAATGATGCGGATAAAGACAGACAGAAAAAAGTCAACTCATCAGTCCAGAAGGAAGAAAAGAAGTAGAAAAATAGCATGGGGGTAACTTCATTTTCAGCTGAGTTCTTAGGAAACTGATTTATCATAAAGCAAGTAGGTCCTCTCTATTAAAACAAGCTAAAGGGACAAATTGGACATTTCGCGCACATTCGAATGGTTAGACCGTCCCTATCTCATCGCCAGATTCCAGCAATGGAAAAACAAGATGCAAAGATTAGAAAACTACTCCCAGTTTATCTTCCTGAAAAATGTCAAAATAAAACATGCGTCGTAATGTATTTGACGTCACAATCAAAACATGCGTCATAATTTAGTTGGTCACTGAGATATACTGTAAAGAAGGAAAACCATTTTGGGCCGTTATAGCCGTTAGTAACAGCTATTCTGGTAAAATATACATAGGGCATCATCCGTGACCCATAATGAACATACCTACAAATTTTCAGAAAGATCGGATGAACGGAGAGAAACGTTAAATGATGGACAGGTGATCGAGGTCTGTCAAATGAGGCAGCACTGCTTTCAATCACGACATCGCCGTAAAGTATGAACATCTATTTGATTCCACTGGGATTGTGACGTCAATGCAGATCGCAAAGCAGTAACGAAAGCAATAGCATGTTCTCTGTTTAGTTCTTGCAGTAATGGAAAGACAGAGACAACAACAACAAAAAAAATAATAAATAAATAAAATAAAAATAAAAAGACAAAAAAAAAAAAAAAAAAAAGAGAGACAGTCGCAGACTTTCGCTCTGTGGACTTTCGCCACGCGGTGGCACATTTGTAGAAGAGAGAACAATCATAAATCTGTACGTGCAGCGATTCCACCTGGTGGGTAGCCTCTATAGCACATCAACACCATTTAATCACTGTAACTGATTCATCACACACACACACACACACACACACACACACACACACACACACCATGGTCTTTTTTTTTTTTTATCATAACTGACAATTAAGGGCGAGCGGAGACCAGTGTCCATGCACTTCATTAAGATTTCATTTTAGATTCGCATTCCTTGAGTCTGTCATGTTCAGCGCACAATGCTTCGCTTGCGATCAACCCTCACGCATGAGAGAGAGAGAGAGAGAGAGAGAGAGAGAGAGAGAGAGAGAGAGAGAGAGAGGCACTCTCCGTGTTGATTAAAAACATTATGCGGCGATGGAATGGAAGAAACATAATACTCCATCAAAATTGTGTTCCTATTTTTCAACTAATGCAAGGCCAAGAAAAAGATACAACAGAAGGTGCGGGCAGGACAGAGAAGTACTGTCCTCAACTGCCGAACATACCAGCTAGGAGCAATCGTGTACTGTCCTCAGCTGCCGACCATACCAGCTAGGAGCAATCGTGTACTGTCCTCAGCTGCCGAACATATCAGCTAGGAGCAATCGTGTACTGTCCTCAGCTGCCGAACATACCAGCTAGGAGCAATCGTGTACTGTCCTCAGCTGCCGAACATACCAGCTAGGAGCAATCGTGTACTGTCCTCAAACTGCCGAACATACCAGCTAGGAGCAATCCTGCACTGTCCTCAACTGCCGAACATACCAGCTAGGAGCAATCCTGCACTGTCCTCGACTGCCGAACATACCAGTTAGGGGCGGGACAGAGAAGTACTATCCTCAACTGCCGAACATACCAGCTAGGGGCAATCCTGTACTGTCCTCAACTGCCGAACATACCTGCTAGGGGCAGTCCTGTACTGTCCTCAGCCGCAGAACATCCCTGCTAGGGGCAGTCCTGTCTTTCCTTAGCTGCCGAACATACCAGCTAGGAGCAATCGTGTACTGTCCTCAGCTGCCGAACATACCAGCTAGGGGCAATCCTGTACTGTCCTCAGCTGCCGAACATACCTGCTAGGGGCAATCCTGTACTGTCCTCAGCTGCCGAACATACCAGCTAGGAGCAATCCTGTACTGTCCTCAACTGCCGAACATACCAGCAAGGGGCGGGACAGAGAAGTACTGTCCTCAACTGCCGAACATACCAGTTAGGGGCGGGACAGAGAAGTACTGTCCTCAACTGCCGAACATACCAGTTAGGGGCAATCCTGTACAGAGAAGTACTGTCCTCAACTGCCGAACATACCAGTTAGGGGCGGGACATCAAGTACTGTCCTCAACTGCCGAACATACCAGCAAGGGGCGGGACAGAGAGAAGTACTGTCCTCAACCGCCGAACGTACCAGCTAGGAGCAGTCCTGCACCACCCTTGGGTTCTTTTCAACTAATGCAGGGCCCAGACTCAAGGATGTCATTTTTACGGAGCGAAAGTCCACAGTTCGAAAGTCCACAGGAGGAAAGTTGACGGAACCTAAAAGTATTTATACTCTAAGAGCTACCGACATTCCTACGATGGGCTCTCAAATCCTGATTGGTCATCACCAGCAAACTCGACAATGCTATACCAATGATCCTCCATGAGTTCGCCAAACCTACTTGCTTCTGTACTGGAATGACATGGCAAAGGATCATCTGCATATGCCCGTTGACTGATTCAAGTTTTACGTTTGAAGCAAAATACCCCAGCCGACTTCTTACATCCTTTCACATCACGAACAAGTGAGACCATCGAAAACAAATACACCCTGAAAGAGGAACAAACGAGAAAAACTGTCTAGGACACAGTAGCTACACCACTGATATCCTACGGCATTTTAGCTTAATGCATAAAAAATAACGAAACAACGTTTCACAGGAAAAGCCACACTGGCAGGCACTGTAGCCCGGACATATGCTGTTACCTAATCCAGATAGTGCGAACAATGTTCACTGTGTAATCACCAGATTACACACACACACACACACACACACACACACACACACACATGCTGTTACACACACACACACACGTACACAAAGCTGGCTTATAATAAACCGCCATTGATGACAAGAGTGGATACACATTTTCCAAAACAAAGACAGGAGAATGGTAAAAAAAAATTCAGTCGAAGACAACATGAAACAAAAACAAAAACAAAAAAAAAAACAGGAAAAATAAGTTTGAGAAGAAAAAACAAGGTCGAAAAGGCGTGTGTGTGAGTGTGTGTGTGTGAGAGAGAGAGAGAGAGAGAGAGAGAGAGAGAGAGAGAGAGAGAGAGAGAGAGAGAGAGAGAGAGAATTTGCTAGCGTAGAATTTCAGGAAGGCGGGAGGGGTGTTTGGACTGAATTAAGAGATTATTTTCTTGATTCATTTGCGAACTGATTGCATTAGAGTGACTGACTCGTCGACTGATTCACTGACTGAAAAATATTCCTGACACGTTGCAGAACACGCTCATCATGAACCTGGTCAACATACCCGCCGTGACGTCATTCCTCCTGGTTCTGTCCTCACTGTCCCGCGCGGCTCCTCCTGACGTCACCAAGACGTCAGCGTCTGATGTCAGCGGTGACGAAGGCGTACGATGACTCGGAGATGGCAAAGCGTCTAAGCAGTTTTGTCCGGATAGGACGACCCAGCTCTTTTGTTCGCATCGGCCGAGGCAGCCATTTCGTTCGAATTGGTAAGTTCTGACGGGTCTTTATTCAGCAGTAAAGCCTAGGAGGTAAGGCTTTGAGTACATAGATCACAACCCACATACGTTCTTCAGATTGTGCGGTTCGTATGTGTCTTGAATAAGAGTTTCATGTTGTTACTTTTGCTGTTGTTATTAACCCTTTTTAGCTTTCAATACAAGAAATGCAGTCAAATAGCTTCTCTCTCTCTCTCTCTCTCTCTCTCTCTCTCTCTCTCTCTCTCTCTCTCTCTCTCTCTCTCTCTCGCTCGCTCGCGCGCGCGCACACATATGCACGCAAGCAGGCATGCAGCCACACACACACACGCACACATGCACGCGCGCGCGCACGCACACACACACACACACACACACACACACACACACACACACACACACACACACACACACACACACACACACTGTATATGATCGAAAACAAAGAAATATTACCTTTCCCTTTTTTTTTTCACGTGGATTATGGAGACAACTTCTTCTTCAGTAAACTGCGATTTTGGCGTTATTTGAGCAATTCAAAATCGATCACTTCGTGCTTGAAGAGGAAATTGAAAACTTTTCGTAAATTTGTGTTAGAAATCAAAGTTAAAGCAGCCGCCGTGGTGCACTGGTCAACGTCGCGGATTTCCACCTTGGGGGGGGGGGGGGGGGGGAGGGGGGGGGGTCATGGGTTCGATCGCCATCAAAGCCGCTTCTTTGTGGGATTGTATTTCCCGGTCGGCTCCTACCGGGCCTGAGGTTGTCGTGGGCTGAATTTAAAGACTGGATCCACCCAATCGAATTTCGTTCCCTTAAAATCATCCCTCCCAGTGTCTCTCAAATTTTTTGACCAATTCTGCAGGTGTCTGTCTATCTCGAGTCTGGTTGAAGCCAGGAAATGAAAGTTGGCGTAGAACTCAGTTCAGTCATGCAGTCTCAGACGGGAAGAAAACTCAACAGGCTCATCTTGCTCATTCTCATAGACCCTGCAGCCCCTAACACTGTGCTCTCATGGTGACCTCGCTTCGGATTTCCTCCCCACATCTATGCCCTGCGTGACTCTTGTGTCGGGGTTGCAGGTAACGCCATGTTCATGAGGACTTCATTGAACGGACTTGCTGGCTTTCCGAAAGGGAATGCCTACTCACGCTGGCTTCGCAACGAAGCCATTATTTTCCTCTGTAGGGATCTTAAGAGATAGTGTCCTGCGGGTCCTTTATCAGACCAGGTACCGCCGAAAACTACCGAAAGTGACTCAGTGGTAGTGCAGTGTTTCTTCTCAGGGGTCGCCTCATGACGATTTGACACTGATTGCTCTCTGCTGATTGCCGGTGCTGGGACTACGGCGAGGCACACGCCGGGTGTGGCTGCGGAGACTCAGAAGGGTCGAGCGGCTTGGGGATGATCTAATGTGACATAGAAGATGAAACAGAAAAAAAATATAACTCTAAAAAGGGCAATTGCCAAGTAGGAGTGCGCAGACCTCTGCCAAGGCCGAACAAAAAATGTTGGTCACCCCGATTGGGTCAGTTAATGACAGGTTTTTTTTTTGCTGGGGAAGGCATTAGATCGTAAATACAATACAATGCAGTACAATACAGTGCGATGCATTTATAACACAATACATACGATACAAAACAAAAAGAATACAATAAAATACAGCAACATTCAAAACAATACGGTAAAATCTTCTAACCCCTCTAACGGAAGTGTCTCACGAAGAAATGTCCAACAACGATCAGTTTTTGCTCATTTATTTTGTGATGTAGTTTCCCCCCACCCTCCACCCCCCCCTCCTCTCCCGTTCCCTTCTTGACTCCCACCCTGGCCTGTCTCTGGACATGACTGATGGCTGGTCCAGGGTTTGTTTGGCTGTTTTGTGTTTTGACCGAAAAGGCCTCAGTGAGAGACTCCAGCGGTGACGCCAGGCTAAAATAACTGGATCCGATTACCGTTTCACCTGGGGGGAGAAGGGGGAGAAAATCAGGCCTGTCAGACTGACGGATCTGTCTATCCCTTTAGCTAATTATCTCCCATGCCTGCCCCTCCTCTGTGTGTGTGTGTGTGTGTGTGTGTGTGTGTGTGTGTGTGTGTGTGTGTGATAGTCTAGCCAGCTAAATGACTGAACACTCGTAAGGCTTGAGTGATAGGTAGACCGTAACTGCGTCACATCCGGGCACTGGTGTTACAAAGCCTCATACCCCCTCCATTTCACAAACCCCTCCTCTTTTCTCTCTGTCTTCTGTCTGACTTTGTGTGTGTGTCTGTCTCTCTGTGTGTCTGTCCGACTCTCTCTCTCTCTCTCTCTCTCTCTCTCTCTCTCTCTCTCTCTCTCTCTCTCTCTCTCTCTCTCTCTCTCTCTCCTCTCTCTCTCTCTCTCTCTCTCTCTCTCTACCTGATTATTCTACTACCCCGCCCCCCCCTCATCCATCCAGTTCAGTGTTCTGTACCAGCGACCCCTCATCGTCCACGACCTGTACTCCTGTGGAAGGTCCTGGAAACACTCGTCTCTGTCCTCTGTCACACAGGGCGCCCTGGGAACTTTGTGCGCATTGGCCGCGCCTATGAAGGGGACCTGGACGACCTGGGCTACGACTCGCAGGCCGCTGACTACGGGGCGGACAAAAGAGCCTCACGATTCGTCCGCATCGGCAAAGCTTCCAGGTGAGTCCTGCTGAACCCATGCGGTGTCAAACGTCTGATTCTGCTGATACAATGTCTACTACTGCTACCACTACTGTCGTCTACTACTGTCTACTACTGCTACTACAACTACTATCACCACCACTACTTACCACTTTTACTACAACTACTATCATCACCACCACTTCTACGACTGCTGCTGCTGCTGCTGCTGCTGCTGCTGCTGCTGCTGCGTTACTTTTACAAGTGCCACTATTACTACTACTACAATTACTACTACCACTACTATTACCATCATCACTACTACTACTACCACCACCACCGCTACTGCTGCTACTGCTACTACTACTACTACTACTACTACTACTACTGCTGCTGCTGCTGCTACTACTACTATTTCTACGACTACTACTTCTACGACTACTACTTCTACTACTACAACTACAACTACTACTACTACTACCTACAACAACAACAACTACTGCTACTACTACTACATTTATAGCATGTTTAAATTCCATAGACGTAAGCCTTTCTCGATTTAAAAGGCTTCAAAATGAATAGAAGCGAATTTTTTTTTTCTTAAGTATACACAACCAAACATATTTACGGACTCGGGGACCAGGAGAGAGAGAGAGAGAGAGAGAGAGAGGAGAGGAGAGAGAGAGAGAGAGAGAGAGAGAGAGAGAGAGAGAGAGAGAGAGATTGAGTTTCAACGCCATCGAATTATACAGTCTTGATGGCAACGAGGGCTTTGCAACTATGTTTTCGGAGATATTCAAATGAAACTTTACACTCAAGAGAATACGAGGTAAATTCAACACTGAAATAACAAGACGATGAAAGTCTCGAACAATCTTAACCAGAATGAAGAAAGAGCCATGTGGTAGTCTTCATAACATACTGTGTACTAGAAAACCACTTCCCTGAGACACGCTTTTCTGTCCACTGAAAGAAGACACACTCTCCCGAACTAAGACTCAACAAGCAGGATATTGACGCGCTTCCAGACTTGGCCAAGGCAGACAACCGAAAGACACACAGCAAAATAGACTATCCCACAAGATTACGTACATCAGAAATTGCCTACCTCAAGACTGGACTTAGAAATCAAAAACACTGAGATAGACAGACAAAAACACAGATAGTCAGACAGACAGACAGAGAGAGAGAGAGAGAGAGAGAGAGAGAGAGAGAGAGAGAGAGAGAGAGAGAGAGAGAGAGAGAGAGAGAGAAATCTGAACTCTGATGAATTTATACAGGAAAAAAAAAATCTTAACAAGTGCCAATAACAAACACACAAACGGAATTGGGATAAAAACAAAAATGAAGCATATTCTTGAGACATCAGTATTTGTGTATGTGTGTGTGTGTGTGTGTGTGTGTGTGTGTGTGTGTGTGTGTGTGTGTGTGTGAGAGAGAGAGAGAGAGAGAGAGAGAGAGAGAGAGAGAGAGAGAGAGAGAGAGAGAGAGAGAGAGAGAGAGAGAGAGAGAGAATTTGAAATCAGGTTTTCTATATGATGTATGGACGCTGTTTTTGTTCCACTTTTTAATTTTTCTTGAATTTTTGGCGACATAATTGTACACATCTTTTCTTCAAGCATCGTAGCGTAAAGGTGTACACTTTTGTTGGACACGGCTGCCAACAGTTGCCGCATTTCTTGGTCGTTTGACATACAGTATTGTTTGTCTCATTTAGATTCTACTTATCATTAGCTTCGCCAAGGCTATGGTTGGTTTAAGTTGTACCTTTCATGGTTTGTCTATATTCGTGCATTGTAAAATGTAAAATGCTCATAGGTTTCCATTTTTGTCAAAGTATTTCGTTTCCATTGTTGAAAGTATTAGAAAATGCTCTCTCTCTCTCTCTCTCTCTCTCTCTCTCTCTCTTTTTTCACCTATCCTTCACCTTAAACATTCCCCACACTGTTGAGATGATTCCCCCAGCCTCCCCCCTCTCTCCGTCCGTGCCCCCCCCCCCCCCCCCCCTCCGCCCCCCACTCCGTCTATTTTTTTTTTAACTTAACGCCAGCTTTTCATCCTGAACTTGATAATCATTTTAACGTGTCCTTCATAATGGGCAGAAGTGTCTGAGTCTCTACGTGGTTGCAGGTTCGTGAGAATCGGCAAATCGGGAGAGATGGTGATGCCAGAGGACAAACGCATGTCGTCCTTTGTGCGCATCGGCCGGGGAGGAGACCCTTACGCCGACCTCTACAGCGACGACTTCAACAAACGCCTGTCGTCCTTCGTGCGGATAGGCAGGAGTCCCTCGGCCTTCGATCGCTCTGGCGCCATGGACGCTTCTGACGACTCCGGCATCGCCAAGGCATAGAGAAGTGACGTCTTAGCACCGCCTGGGGCGCCTACACATGGGGCAGACAAAGAGCAGGAAAGATCTGGGGCTGGGTTACCTCTCCTGAAAGACCACGCAAGGATCCGTGTGTGTAGGGTTGACCTTACCTCACATGTATGGAAAGACGCTTCTAAAGGCAATACAGATGGCAGGTCGATCTCCAAAGATTGAACGTCTATCAACAGATTAGATCTCCCTTGATGTTTCCGGAAGTGTTAGGATATAAATTGACGCATCTATTTGTTGCATAAAGATTGGCAATGTTACAATATGATTATTTATAGATTTTTTGGTTGTTAAAAGTTTTGTTTCAACTTCTTATACCGGCCTGACCAGTTATAGTTTTTAACAAAAAATATTAAAGAAAATCGTCAGTAGTACACCTGTCACTCTGTTACTTATCATGGACCCTAATTTACACAGGAAAAGGGAGTCTGTCATGAAATGGTATTAAACGGTATTACTAACTTACAAGAATTCTTCTTGAGAGAGAGAGAGAGAGAGAGAGAGAGAGAGAGAGAGAGAGAGAGAGAGAGAGAGAGAGAGATTAAAGTTCAAGATCATTTCATGGCTGGGCAAGTGGTTATGTGTAATCCAACAGGAAGCATTTTTTTTTTTTAAACTGTATTATTTTGTAATATTTTGTGAACGCGATTCACAGTTTCATGTTCATACATTATGGAACTAGTGAAGTTCGCAGTATATCTACTACTTTAAAAATGAAGTATTGTGCATAAACATGTAATGTATACGCTGTCTCATCTGGGATCATTTTATTCGGATGAGCATCCCAGTCAGACACTAAGAAAAATTTGTTAGCCACATTGATTTTTAAAATGAACAGCGTTGGGTCAAACACTGTGCATCCTTGAAGCAAAGATGTGTTTAAGTGAAGAAGTAAGTAAATAAAGCCATACAGACAGGGTTGGGATTTGACTAGAAAATAGTGTTTAATCAGAATGGTAGACGTCATTTGAAATAAGTCTAAAGTGGAGACAGACGCCTTGATAGACTTACTTCGATGATCACGATTTAAGTCAAAATGCTATCGTGTCTGAATCCGATGAAAAACACATGCCCGTCAAGTGTCAAAATCCTCAGAATTCACTCGGCAGTTTCAGGTTCAGAAAAAAATCAATGTTTTTTGAAGTGAAAAATGTGCGGACTGCCGATAATATTTTCTTTTATATTAATATCGCCAGTTCCCACTAATCACACCAAGGCAGGTACAGCATGTTGACGTAGAATCTTTTATGGGTTGATTAGGCCAAATTACTTTCCTTTCAACATTTGAAATAAAATTGATTCCGACTGCTTACACACTGTGTTAATTCCTTAAATATAGCAATCATTATTAAAGGCACGTATAGGAAATTTGACCCACGATCTTGATTTACACTGTCTCGATGATTAACTTCCATCTCGGGCAATAGCAGCACATCGATTTGAACATCTTACTTGAAAGAGGCTCGGTTCGTACAATTTGGGATTCATTCTCTCTCTCTCTCTCTCTCTCTCTCTCTCTCTCTCTCTCTCTCTCTCTCTCTCTCTCTCTGCGTGAGTGTGTTGTGTATTTCTGTGTCTGTGTGTTCGCGCTTTTTACACTCTGCTTTGTTCCTATTCGGTCTAATCTTTACACTCTACTTTGTTCCTACTCGGTCTAATCTTTACACTCTGCTTTGTTCCTATTCGGTCTAATCTTCTAAACACTTTCATTCGTCTTCGATTATCTTTCCTTTGGAATCTTATAATCTGTTCACACTTCTTTTCAACGATACTAAATGTTAAATCAGTCCTGCTCCTTCAATCAGTATACTGATGGCAATAAAATCGCATTAAAATCATCAAATACAAAACGTGACGTTTTCATTTGTTGAATTACATGTTTAAAACTTTTGTCACAATATGTGATTATAGTAAAGATTTATCACGCGCGTGCGCGTGCACGAGCACACACGCACGCAAGCACACACACACACGCACGCACACACACACGCACACACGCACGCACGCAAGCGCGCGCGCACTCACACACACACACACACACACACACACACACACACACACATGTTAAGAGGACGTGAGGTGCCTATCTTTACATATGTGAATTGCACGCTACTAAGATTTGGATATGTATTTCAATAGAGACCGAATAAACAATAATTCACCTGTTTAGAACATCTATTCCAGGAGCGCCACCGTGAGCTAGGGTTCTGAGGGTTTTAGAGACACTAAGCCCGCAGATCATTGGAAACGACACTAAGTGGTTCTTGGCGTTATTTCTGGATGATTTCTCATCATACACTCTACTTTTGTACTTCAGAAAACTACGCCTGTCCGAGTGTCATCATCTTGGATTCAGGGCTATGAAAAAGCGTGAAAATGATTATGTGTCTGCAGAATGACAATGACCAATCAACAAATAAGCAAAGCAAACAAACGAACAACAAAAGATGGACAACACACCCCTCACTTACAAAATCTGTGGTGATGCTTTTGTTCACTTGTTTGTTTTGATTGCTTTTAGTTTTGTCACTAGACACTGCTCTGCTGCACGGTTGTTAATTTCCTTGTTGCTTTGACAATGAGCTCAGAACATTTTGGTTTTGTCACTAGACACTGGCCTCATGCAAGGTTGTTGATTTCAGTGTTGCTTTGACAATGACCTCAGAACATTTTGGTTTTGTCACTAGACACTGGGCTCCTGCAAGGTTGTTGATTTCAGTGTGTGCTTTGACAATGACCTCAGAACATTTTGGTTTTGTCACTAGACACTGGCCTCCTGCAAGGTTGTTGATTTCAGTGTTGCTTTGACAATGACCTCAGAACATTTTGCAAGTGCTGTTAAAAACATTGTGACACTGTAGAAGCCGGACAGATTACAAGACAAAAACAACATAGGCAGAGAGAGAGAGAGAGGAGAGAGAGAGAGAGAGAGAGAGAGAGAGAGAGAGAGAGACACACACACACACACACACACAATGACGAAGTCCGTGGTGTATGTGTGTGTGTGTGTGTGTGTGTGTGTGTGTGTGTGTGTGTGTGTGTGTGTGTGTGTGTGTGTGTGTGTCTTGCGTGCGTACGTGCGTGCGTGCGTGCGTGCGTGCGTGCGTGTGTGTGTGTATGTGTGTGTGTGTGTGTGTGTGTGTGTGTGTGTGTGTGTGTGTGTGTGTGTGTGTGTGTGCGTGCGTGTGCTTGTGAGTGAAAGAGAGGAGGGAACGTCATGGTGAAGTTGCCAGGACGGAGAAAAAAAGGGGATGAGAGGTGGAGGGGTGTTGGCAGAGGACACAGAAGACGGATCGAAGAGGGCGACGAACAAAGCAGGGAATAACAGGCACAATATGAAACATGAATAAAGTACAAACCTCGAGGAAACGTGTATAGCAAAAGATAATAAATACACAGATAACCAGTCGCCGTGGCGAAGTGGTTAACGTCGCGGACTCTTGGCTGGGAGGTCGCGGGCTCGATTCCCAACAGAGTCATGTGGGATTTTTCTGCCCCGACCGGCTCCTACCCAGAGTTGAGTTGGCTACGGGCTCAGTTGGGAAGACTGGGACCCCACAGTCGAGTTTCATCCACTTAAATAAATGGATGCGTCTCTGAGAATGTTGCTCAAATTTCCTGACCAACAGTGCAGGTGTCTGTATCGCTTAGGCCTGGTTGACGCAGGGATATATTATGAAAGGAAGCGTAGAGTACAGCCCTGTCACGCAGTCTCAGACCAAAATTGAAATCCGTAGCATCATCTTTATCATCCTCATTCTCATTGAGTAGAATAAAAAGTCTCAAATTCTGTGGCCCTTCATGCCCAGCTCTCATGGTGACCAGAGTTTTGATGTCCTCTCCACGTCTGTGGCCTTGGTTTGGTTCCGTCGGGGTCATCGGTATCGGCGAGTCCATGGGGGCTGTCGTTAGACGGACGTGATGACGCCCTCCGGAGGGAGAGCTCACTTAAGCTGGCTCCGCGACTAAGCAATTATTGTCGTCAGTAGGGGGCTTAGTTGTTGGTGTCGTGCGTATGTTGGATCAGAACAGGCGCCACTGAACACTACCGAAGTGACTCGGTAGCAGTGCAGTGTCTCCCCCGGGTGGGTTGCCCTCTTGACGACTTGACATTGACTGCTCCCTGCGGATTGCCGGTGCCGGGGCTGCGGCGGGGCCGACCGGGCTGTGGCTGTGGACGGGTGTGTCGGAATGAGCGGCGTGGGTGCGCTGCCATTGAGGAGGCACAGAAGATGGGTCAGCAAAAGAAAAATAAAATAAAATAAATAAATAAATAAATACAATAATTCACAAAATAAATAAATAAATACAATAATTCACAAACTTGCGAACATAAACGTGCCATTTCCGCCACTTTTTCCGCGTCTTTATGACATGCTAATCCCACGCGCTCATATCGACTAGCGCACGTGCCGACACGCCCACGATCCGTAATGCTGCAGCAAAGAGAGCGTTATATGGTATTACTGACCATGAGAAGAAACGACATGAGTGAGGAAGAGATAATGGCGGAGTCATGGCAAAGGAAGCCAAGTGCACCGAGGGATGGGGAAGCGTATCAGCGAACAGACAGGGGACATCACTGTCCTGTCTTCATCTGTTCTTCACCCATACTATTTCCTCAATATCATGCTGCTGTTGCTTTGTGTGTCATTAGTCATTCTCTTTTTTTTTTATTACTTATTTATTCATTATTTATATTTTTTTTTCATTTCATCGTGGGTTTTTGTTCCACGATATTGGTTCCTTGTTAGGCTCTTCATCCTGCTTAATTCCCTCTTCCCTCTTTCGTATCTAACTCTATGCCTCTCTCTCTCTCTCTCTCTCTCTCTCTCTGTGTGTGTGTGTGTGTGTGTGTGTGTGTGTGTGTGTGTGTGTGTGTGTGTGTATGTGTGTATGTATGTATGTGTGTGTGTGTGTGTGTGTGTGTGTGTGTGTGTGTGTGTACGTGTGTGTGTGTGTGTGTGTGTGTGTGTGTGTGTGTGTGTGTGTGTGTGTGTGTGTGTGTGTGTGTGTTCAGTTCCGATCCCAGTTCCTTTTCTTCTTGCTCCTCCCATATTCTGTCTGTTTACAGCCTATCCAGTTCATGTTACGTCAAAACGTTTTTGCAGTAATCGTGCATTTTTTTTTTTTTTTTTTTTTTTTTTGCCACAACAGCTGACGAAACGTTGCCACTATGTGTGCTGTTCTTGTACTACTATGCCCACTTGCATATCAACCTTGTTGAAAGTTGTCTCGGATGGCATCTCCACAATCAGTCATGAAACAGTCCCTCACTTAGAAACCCCCGCAACAGAGTGGCCGCCCACAAGGCACTCACTCACAAGAAACACGCCCAAGGCACTCAAGAGGTCACTTGAAGACCACCTGTACCTGGCCCTTATACGTGAAAACCAGGACTAAACTGGGCACCGGCTGGTTAACACGTGCCTTGTGCAGCACTATCTGTTTCAAGACTGGTGCCGAGCCACAAGCTGACGGGCTCAGAGTCTCCTGCTCAGCACAATCCTTCAAGAACTCTTTCTGTTTAACCTGAATTCGGTGTATATTCAGTGACCTGACCTTAACTGTATGACGGCACGACGCCGTGCCATTTCTTTCCCACGAGCACATGTACCAAACAGCCATCGCGCCGCACCTCAGACTTCAATTAACAAGAGTGTGAAATCATCCTTGAAGACGTCATCGGGGTATTAAGCGTATTAAGACACAACCCATTAATCTCCTTGTTAACGTACAGGTGTGTGTGTCAATGTGTGTGTGTGCGTGTGTGTGGTGTGTGTGTGTGTGTGTGTGTGTGTGTGTGTGTGTGTGCGCGCGCGCGCGCGCGCGCGTGTGTGCGTGCGTGCGTGATGTCTTTTTGTAAACGAGACTTTGAAAATCAGGCTGAAACAACAAACCACACACACTCCTTCTCTCTCTCTCTCTCTCTCACTCTGTGTGTGTGTGTGTGTGTGTGTGTGTGTGTGTGTGTGTGTGTGTGTGCGCGCGCGCGCGCGCGCGCGTGTGTGTGTGTGTGTGTGTGTGTGCGTGTGTGACATCTATTAGCTATTGACACACTGAAAATCAGGCTAATACACACTAACCGAACAAACATCATTCTATCAGGTAACCACAGCAAAGGCGCAACACCCGTAGAAAGCACAAGCCAAAGAAAAGAAAATATGTAACATAGAAAAAGGTCGACATCAGCGCAACGCCACTGCAATGTTTCCACCCTTCAAAGTGATCTACTAAGTGATCATTCTCAACCCAGTTTCGCTTCATACACGTGCGCATATACACCGCATTGGACCGGCCATTGCTGTCTAAACGTTGACATGCTGGAGGAGCTAAAGTCGAAGGCGACACTCGAACCTGTTTTGCTCAGTTTGCCTGTCTCAGGAAAGTTGGGTATGGAATTCTACCCAGTGCAATGTGTTACAACCAAATGGACAACTGCTGAGTGCAAGGAATTGGAGGAACTGGCCTGCTGATTTGAACTTGGTGCTGTGCTGTTGAACTGCACAGGAACCCAAGTTGAGACCTTCTCTCTCCTCACAAACTCTGACGGCTCAAATATTTTTTTTTCCCTGGATTGACAACCATATTGTCGGCCCTGCACAGATTCTGAGCGGCGACAATCTGTCTGTAATCTTGCGGCACATGATGTCGCCTCGACACGTGTGATCACCACATGTTGCGTCATGATCATCGTGTTATGTCTGTCTGGCTGCCTGGTTTGGGGTGTCGAGCTATTGATGAGCTTATTTCAAGGGAAAGTTTATAAGACAAAATGCTTTTAACAATGGGCATACTATAGTTTGTAACTAATAGTCTGCCATAGTCGAATTTTGTGTCAAAGAACACTTCATGAGGTCACAGACGACTGTCACTAAATGAAGACATAGTCAGTTGGTAGAGCGCTGGGCTTCGGTTGTAATGACTGGAGTTCGAGTCCCATACAGTGTCAGCATAATTATTATTAACCTTGACATGGGGCCGGAATACCTTAGCTGGCAGAGCGCTGGACTCGAGATCAAGGCGATTCTGGGATTCCGGGGTTTGAATCTACGCAGGGTACAGCGGATTTTTCCTTCTGAGTTACACTGGTTCGGACTCAGTTTCCCTCGAACGAGACTATGAACCAAAGTTCTGTGTGTAAACGCACGCATAACATCTTGCACAAAAGAAAGATCCCATCACAAGATTTGGGAAGGGAAGTCTGGGTTGGCCGTTGATGTGGATGACACGAAAACACATAGCATGCACCGTTGGTATATGGATAATGAAAGAATTAGTGAGCAACTGATTTTAGACTGAATAAAAGGCGAAACGACTCTTCTTCAGTCGTCACCCTCCAGTCCGTTCTTCAGTCCGCTCTGCCTGGGTAGACAGCCCGTGGCGTAATCGAAAGCGTGGATTGCAAAGCTCTTACAGCTTGGTCTTTAACTGAAAATAGGCGCGCGCTGTACAGAACTCTGGGAGTTCAGCATTCGCTCCTCAAACAAGCGTCAAACAAGCGCGCGCGCACACACACACACACACACACATACACACACACATATACACACACACACGCGCGCGCGCGAGCGCGCGCGCGCGCGCACACACACACACACACACATAAGGTGTAAGAGAGTGTGCACTCCCTGCATGTATTGTCGCCAAGGCAGCAGTGTAAGCCAGAGCCATCACGTTCTGTACACAGTGTCGACGGCGACAATCTGTGCAGTTACAGTTGGCACGGGAGACAACAGAGATGACCTAATGACCCCAGTCAGTTTCAAAATGAGGTCACTGCAGACGAAGCTGAACTAAACTTAGATGAAAAAAAAAACTAATAATCTGGTCGGAAAGGACAAACAATTGACAAGGCAAAACACACGACGCGTTTCGACCTCTTTGGTCTTCTTTGGATGAGATAAACAACAACATACAGGACAATGAAAACGAACAATCACGTATCTCGTGAAAATTGGGTGTTCAATGGACGTTGAATGTCCATTTTACGCCCCATTTGAGGAGATAAGGGATTGCTCTTCGTTTGGGTTGTCCAGAAGAAGACTAAAGATGTCAACACGCGTCGTGCCTTATCTTGTCATGTGTTTGTCTCTTTCGTCCGGCGGAATAGTTTTCTGTGGTTCTTTTAAGTTAGTGAACTCAGTAACGTTTTATACTCACGCCCAGGCCCATGATGAGTTTGTGGCGACGTCGCCCATATCGGTCCATGGGCACTGTCGGTGGATGGACGTTCTGGTGCCCTCCGAATGGGAGGCGCTTATTCACGCTACCTCGCCCAATAAGCCAGCATTGTCAGAAGCAGGTTGAGTAGATGATGTCCTGAGTGTGTTGGATCCAAACAGGGGCCATTAAACACTGCCGGAATGCCTCATGGTGACTCCACCTCGACTTGTTCAGGTTGTTTGCCGTGTTGGAGCCACGACAGCACAGACCTGAGTGTGGCTTTGTATAGGAGAGTCAGAATGAGCCGTGAGGAAATATTGCTTCTCAGGGACCGAGAAGAAGGGACAGAGAGAAAACTAAACCCGAGATGAGCTATGCGGCTCATGTAGAACAGAAAAAAACACATTGGAAGGATCATTTAAGAGGATCTAGAGGTCTTGCTAAAACAGTCCCACAGGGAATGGCTAAGGGAGAGTGACGGAGAGGGGAGATTTTTTTTTTTAAGCCAAACCAGTGATGGACTGAGAACTTTGCAGAATGCAGATAAAAGATCGGGGGGTAGATGACGGGAAAAAAAAAATGTGCAGAATGCACAGGAAGAACACTTGCCGAGATCCAGCCCTGTCAACACAACGGACTAAACTGCAGGAATCTGCTGAACTAATCTTCAGTATGGCCAAGGGTCTTCCCGCAGAATTAAAAGAAGAAGAAGAAGAAGAAGAAGAAGAAGAAGAAGAAGAAGAAGAAGAAGAAGAAGAAGAAGAAGAGAAGAAGAAGAAGAGAAGAAGAAGAGAAGAGAGGAGAGGAGGAGGAGGAGGAGGAGCAGGAGGAGGAGGAGGAGGAGGAGGAGGAGGAAAGCATTCACGTGGAAAGAGTGAAGTAGGGTTTTGAGGGTTTTGCGGTTTATATGTGTGTGTGTGTGTGTGTGTGTGTGTGTGTGTGTGTGTGTGTGGGGGGGGGGTGGGGTGTGGGGAGGAAGGATTCGGACAAACAAACATAAAAAAACAAAGATGCAATCAAACAAAATCATGGTCTACAGGCAATCCTCTCCTCCCTGTCTCGCTTCGCGTGACTCAAAAACGTTTGCTCACTTTTGTGTGAATGGTACTCTGTCTTGTGAGAAGGTTTACAAGATCACCCCTGACAATGACCAGACAAGGCGTGTGAATGATACCCTGTCTTGTTAGAAGGTTTACAAGATCACCCCTGACAATGACCAGACAAGGTGTGTGAATGGTACTCTGTCTTGTGAGAAGGTTTACAAGATCACCCTGACAATGACCAGACAAGGCGATACTGGCCAGCAGTCTCAACCCTGTGATTAGGTCACAATGGGCATCAAACAGGCAGACTCCTAATATCTACCAAAGCAAACTCATTAATTCCTAATAAACTTTCCCTGCGTGGAAAAATAGTGGAATAGAGAGAATAGAAGATTTAATACACCTGAACGAATCTAGACTCTTAAACATAGAATTTCAAGAAAAAATAGACCAAAGTCCAGTCATCACTATTTTGGAACTAAACGCGGTAATTAACGCTCTCCCAAAGCAATGGAAAGAACGGATTAGTCAACAAAACGGAACGATTTAATTCGGAATACACAGAACAAATCGAAGTATACAATTTTTGTACCAAACCAAAGAACATTCTACAATTTTTTAAGTAATAAAATGAAAGGAAGGGCAGATATAAAGGCCTGTGCTACTGGTTTCTGGCAAAAGAAAACTGAACATTGAAACTGATAAAAATGTGTGGACACTCAATCACGTTGCAACAAAGGAAGTTCGATTACAGGAACTACAATGGAAAATAATGCACAACATCTGCCCTATAAATATACTACTACACAAAATGAAGCTAGCGGATGATAACAGATGCTCCATCTGTAGGGATGAAGTGGATTATATCGAACATTTCTTTTACGAGTGCTCGCCCGTTTCTATTTTTTTTGGAGAATGATCGAAAATTCCACTCAAGGTCTTTTTGAAATGCAGATAAAACTGTCATTACGTGACGTCCTGCTGGGACTAGATAATCGATCCTTAAGCGGACACGCCTTGAAAATGATAAACAACATAATCTTGATCGGTAAAATGACTGTAAGTATAGCGAAAAAAAAAAAAAACTAAATCTCTCTCTTCCATATACTTAATATTTGAATGCCAAATGAAATATCGCACCTCGTGATCTCGACAACTTGCCCCAAAGTAGCATCATGTTCTTTGTCTGTCTCTCTGTCCCTTTCTCTGTCTGTCTGTCTGTCTGTCTCTCTCTCTCAGTTGCTCAGTCGCAAACTGAAGTGCCGATCACATGCGTAGGCTCATACACACACACACACACACACACACACACACACACACACACACACACACACACACACACACACACACACACACACACACACAATTAATACCATTGGTAGACTACTTATTTTTTTATGATAGCCACTTATTTTTGCTTAAAGAATTAATTGTAACAAAACGACCATGAAACGCAAGTCCTTATATAACCAAAGCTTTGTATCCCAAAGACTAAAACTCCTCACAGAAGGGAGGAGAGGAGGGGGGGGGGGGGGGGGGGGGGGGGGGGAGAGATGTGGGCTTTGGAGAGGGGGGAAGACCGGAGATTTGGGGGAGGGGAGGGAGGATGGGGTCGACACTCACGCTTCTTGGCTTTCCTCATGCCTTCCTTGTGGACCCTTTCTTTTCGCTACAAGGCTGGCCTTATTGGGGACTAGCCAGCTGGTGGGACGATTTGTAACAAATTCTACGTACAACTCTATGATGCCGACTCTGTCTGTCTGCCTGTCTCTCTCTCTCTCTCTCTCTCTCTCTCTCTCTCTCTCTCTCTCTCTCTCTCTCTCATCTCTTTTCTCTTTTTTCTTAGGGGGCGGGGGGGGGGGGGGGGATCTGAAAGAAAATATAATAAGTAAGTATAAGTTTTTTGTTTCATTTTTGTTGTTCTCTTTGTATGTGCAGCACATTTTCAGTGTGAGAGTGCCAGTACACCACACGTTAGAACATTAACAAACCCAGACATTTTGTATCAAACGCCAGTACACTAAAAACGGCAAGACTATGTCCATTTATAAGAGAACATACAGACTACGCATGGTGTGTAAGGGACCGGTTGGAGAAAAAAAAAGGAGAAAAAAAAGAAGCTAGTAGTGGAAATTGCTTTTTTTTGTTTGTTTGTTTGTTTTGCAGATGAAGAGGACAGTGTGAAGCACCAAAAAAAATGAAGAGGCGATTTCGGCCATAGGGGGAAAAATCCCGCCTTAGGTGCTCCATTGCTCCGATAACTGATGCAAACAACAACAACAACAACAACAAAAACTCCTAATAAACAGGCAGACTCCTAATATCTACCACAGCAAACTCATTAACTTAGAAACCCATGTTGATCAGACACATTTTATCAGGTCATAAGCCAATGTCTTCCTGATTTTCTTGAGCTGAGGAGAACTATCAATCCGGGTCATACTTGTCAAAATTTCGTATCGAACATCTGGCCTCATCATATTATGTTACTACAACAATACTGCTCGTGCCAGTGTTTTCGACAATTATGTAGCACCTATCCTCGGCTAGAGACCAAGCTCTAGGCGCTTTACAATCCACACTCGTTTACACAACGGGCTGCCTACCTGGGTAGCGACAGTAGATCTGCCAGCTGGCGCCTCGTTCAGTCGTTTCCGTGTCATCCAGTCAGTCTCGTTCAATATTGTTCACGCAATCAATATCCTTACTTCCTTCATTTTTTTTTTTTTTTTTTTTTTTTTTTTTACGCAGACTGCATGCTACGTGTAACGTGTCATCTATACCAACGGCCAAACTGGCTTTCTTTCTCTTCCGAAAGTTGGTGATGGGACTTGACGTGTGTGCAAGTTGTGCGTGCGTTCACACACGGAACCTCGGTTTATAGTCTCATTCGAATGACTGTATGGAAAATAGAGTCAGAACCAATGTTAGCTCTGAGGGAAAAAAAAATCTCCCCTGTACCGAAACGGCCAGACGAAGATTCGAACCAGCAACCCCATTCACCACGATTACGAGTCCGGCGCTCTACCACTGAGCTATTCCGGCCCCCGACAGTCAGTTGAAAGGCAGAGAATGTCAAGTAATGCTGAACATGAGAGTCAAAGTACTAATCGTGGAAGTAATGCTGAGCATAAGTGTCAAAAGTACTGATCGTGATTAAAAAAAAACAAAAAAGAAAAGAAAAAAACATAAAAAGAACAGAAGGAAACAGATCACAGCGTGTCCATACGTTTACAGTGTGTTCGACTGACCGCCTGTGTCTAATATAAGCAAGGCACAGTGGCACGCCGTCACTTTTATGGTTTTTGCCATTATCGAATTTTAGGCTGAGTATCTGTAAGCCATCTTGAAGTATCTGGTCAACAAACTGTAGCAGCTCTGCGGGGATTTGTCAGTTCCCGGTGGCTTTCCTCCTTTCAAGCTGCGAACTGCTTCTACCACGTCTGCTCTCAATAGTCGAAGAGGGCCTGGTTCTCTGGCTGTTGACTGGTTAGTCAACAAACTGGTGTCGGGGTCGGAGCGGGTAACTGTATAGCTCCTGGCAATACCCTGTCCATGTTTTCATGATCTCGGTGTTCTCAGTCAGTGTATTGCCGGTATCATCCTCAATCACTGACGGCTTGTTCTTGGTTTTGGCAAGCATCCTCAAGGTGTCGTTGGCCTTGTAGGTGTTCCCATGCTCCATGTCTTGTTCAGCTGACTTGCACTGGTGTGTTACCCAATTTTCTTCTGCCTGTATCATTTTCTTCCGTATTTCCTTGTTCTTCTGTCTGTAGTTGTTGGATGATACTTGGTTGGAGAATCTGGCGGTCTTCAGTACCCTCCTTTCGTGGCAGAGGTCAAGGATGTCATTTGTGATCCAAGGCTCCATCTCCTTCCCCTATCTGCCAAGTACTTCCTCGGCTGTTTCATGAAGTACGCCTTTGAATTTCTCGGTCAGGGTGTCGACGCCTGCATCCATAACATGCAAATGTCGACGTCCTGACATGTTGCTTCACTACAGTATTCACTGTCTTTAAAACAAACCCACTTTGCTCTGTCTTATTTGGGCTGTTCAGCCCATACATCAGGAGCCATGACTTTCCAACAAATCGGGCCGACACAAACAACACAGTGGTTGCTGCATTGCGCATCTGTCCTGCGCTTATGGTTAGTCTGCGTTAAGGTTGGGTTGGTGGACAAATCGAAGTACACAACCGAACAAAGGATTTGAATATATCATTTGATGGTATACTGTGAATCATTTTAAACACAGAAAGCGCTGTTATAATATTCTGTCATTACTGAGAATAGAATGTAGTGTTTACATATGGGGAATGATTGATGTATCTGCAGAGCACGACGAATATCAATAATGGCGTTACTCACTTTTTATAGATTTTTTTTTTTTTTTGTACAGGCATCATGTAACAACGCATCTGTCATTGCGCGTTTTACTTTCAGTAGAAGGGCGATTTCTTTATCTATCCTGTGGAAGCGCTTTAAGCCTGACTGTATTTTTCGGGGAAGTTCCTCTCCATAAAATATCCATTACTATCATTATAGGGAAATATCATTCTCTTTCTCTCTCTATGTTTATCAACAAAACTCGCAACGGAAAAAATCTCCTCGCTTTGCTCATGTTTTTCATCTCAAAATTATCAAAGTAGTTTACATCGTCTACGTCCAAGTCGTCATCTCTCTGTTTGCAGAAGCACCCTAACCGTCCGTCTCTCATTCCAGGCCAACCCTTATTCATTGAAACACGCTCACAACGACACGTCTCGTCTCCCTTTATCAGCATCCACACCCTCCTTGTCCCTCAAGGAATTCGAAAACCTCTTTGTCCGTGTTGTTGTACTCATGTCTACTGTTGTTGTACCCATGTTTACTGTTGTACCCATGTTTACTGTTGTTGTACCCGTGTTTACTGTTTTGTTGTACCCGTGTTTACTGTTGTATCCATGTTTACTGTTGTACCCATGTTTACTGTTGTTGTAAGCATGTTTACTGTTGTTGTACCCGTGTGTTTACTGTTGTTGTACCATGTTTTACTGTTGTACCCATGTTTACTGTTGTTGTAAGCATGTTTACTGTTGTTGTACCCGTGTTTACTGTTGTATCCCATGTTTACTGTTGTTGTACCCATGTTTACAGTTTTACTCATGTTTACTGTTGTATCCATGTTTACTGTTGTTGTACCCGTGTTTACTGTTGTATCCATGTTTACTGTTGTTGTACCCATTTTACAGTTTTACTCATGTTTACTGTTGTATCCATGTTTACTGTTGTTGTACCCGTGTTTACTGTTGTATCCATGTTTACTGTTGTTGTACCCGTGTTTACTGTTGTATCCATGTTTACTGTTGTTGTACCCATGTTTACAGTTTTACTCATGTTTACTGTTGTATCCATGTTTATTGTTGTTGTACCCGTGTTTACTGTTGTATCCATGTTTACTGTTGTTGTACCTGTGTTTACTGTTGTATCCATGTTTACTGTTGTTGTACCCATGTTTACAGTTTTACTCATGTTTACTGTTGTTGTACCCATGTTTACAGTTTTACTCATGTTTACTGTTGTATCCATGTTTACTGTTGTATCCATGTTTACTGTTGTTGTACCCATGTTTACCGAATAGTGTTTCTCTCCTCACCCACCGACCTTCTCCGTTGCCCCTTTCAGTCATCTCTTCTTTTCCTATCCGCATTATCAGCTTCACATGCACGCACGCAATACACGCACGCATGAAGGCACATACAGATAGACAGACGGATAGATAGGTAGATATACACACTTCTCTCTTGCATTTTTCAATAGCAATCCTCTCTGTCTCTGCCTTTGTAATCAATCTCAAATTCACACACACACACACACACACACACACACACACACACACACACACACACACTTAAAAGCGCATCCGCGCGCGCGCCCTCCCACTCTTTGTCTGCATGATCACTGATAACATCACAGAGAGACGTTTCTCTCAAGTCCGAGTTGTCAAACTAAAATTCGCAGAGTTAAACAACTCTCCCCTCTCCCTCTCTCTCTCTCTCTCTCCGCAACTTTTGCTCTACATTAACAGTTACAAAAAGAAAAGCACGGGAAGAGAAAACAACAACAACAACAAAACAAACCAAACAAAAAAACAAAACCGCCTACAAGATAAAAGTGAGCGGAAGGGCCAAGGGTGGTGAGAGGGTGGGTCAATGTACATCACAAGTCTTGCCAACAACAGACCACCAAAAGGCTCGTCGGCTAGTGGAACCGGGTGCACCATACCAGTCAAAGGAAACTTCACCGTGAATTGAAGACCCGTCTACACGGACGGAAATTGTCGTGTCTGTAATCGATAGGCTTCCATATCTTTTCAGGCAGCAGATTGTCCTGTGATCGTGGCCGTGTTCAATCGACAAATGGGACATGAAACGAGACACACAAAGCGAAATCTCTCTGACAGGGCTCCGGGAACGCTGACCCAACCGGAAAAACAAAAAAAAAAAAAAACAGGACAACTTCACACAAAGTGCAAGCATAAAGCCGCTATTGTTGGATCTTGAAGGAATTCTTCCGCCCAATCGATCGGAGAAGGAAAACCAGCTCAAATAAAACTCCGAAATGAACATGAAAGAAAAAAAAAGCACATAGACTGACGCAACAAAACAAAAAATCTCCCACCTGCCGTGGCGCAGCGGTTATGATGTTAGAAACAAAACGATTGAGAGCGTGCAGCCAAGCCTTATTCCCTGCGGAATGCATCATCTCCGGCCCGCCACACGAACCTGACGTCTTTCCTCCGCACACAACTGCATCCACTCCATACACATAAGGCGCAAAAAAGGTCAATTTTGATTCATCCCCTCCTTAATCTTTTAAAATCCCATGGGGGTTTTTTTTTCTCTGGCATCAATCAAAGCGTATATATATTTTCATTATTTGTCTTTCAGCTGGTGCAGCCAAACAAGCACTCTTCTTCTGCACACGTTACTGATTTTGCAGGTTTACTCACTGCAAGTGTCCACACACACTCTCTGTGGTGTCCGGAACTGGCTTCCTCTGTGCGGGGATCCCATACACATCACAACTACTGGTCGGCGACAAACTCTTGCCCAACCTGGATCTTCCCGCGGATCGGAGCTTGGCCCGGGAACGCGCGCAGCCCCCAGCCATCCACCTTAGTGCCCGATCTCCAGTCTCTCTTCTCTACGCACGGGGAGTCGGCCCAGCTATAACAAACCGGATAAACACGAGTTCAAAACACTGCCAGCCAGTTAGCAGTCATGTTACACTTTAACATTTTTTTTGACTCTTCAATTTTTCAAACATAGTTTCGGTTCCGACAATAAACCGTTGAAAACAAAATGGAGAATCATCTAGATTCTCACAATATAAAATTAGATACTTACGGCTTGAGTACCGGTCATCAACTCAACTACAATTCACATACTTCTGTATGTGTTAGGCCTCTGCCTTTATCATTGGGCACAGTCCGCCTCTTCTTCATCTAAATCATCTGTTCCATTCTCAGAGTGCGCACCGATACAGGCCAACGCCTGTTTATATTCAAATCGCGTGAACAGTGTTAAAATTTCACTCAAACCCTGGGCCACGCTCAGTCAGTACTCTCCCTTGTGTCACACGACTAACCTATAGTGTAACGCACGAATCAATAATCTTTTTCTTAATCTGTACTGTCTCATGTAATCGCGTAGCATACGAAATATCGCTCCGCATTACATGACACCCCCCTTCCCGGGGTAAGATTTTTTCCACCGGAGAAATCTTGCAAAAGGATACCCCACAGAGGAACCCAAAACCAGAAGTACTATATATACATATCAAATGCACAAAGTATATTCATCAAAGGAATCAACACTTTTTATCCATGGATCACCTCAATATCTCCAAAACATAATCCACATCTTAAGCACAACACTTGCATGATCCATACACTTCCTGTCAAACCCAACAGAATATGCAAGATGAAACCATTAAGAACTTGCACTATATGCATAGATGAAACAGTAAGCACCCACACAAAGATATCAAAATATGCAGTGATCTTTCAAAAGACAACCTCAAGAAATCCATCGTGTATCAATAGCATGAGACACACGTTAAAATCACCAATCATGGTTCAAAATTATCTACATGACCATGAACATGCACAGCAGCCAATCTGCAATGGTCATTTACAATGACACTACACCAAATCATTTTCACCCATGAACGCAGTAAGAGAAATACAGAATTTTTGACCACAAAAAGATACAGCAATAATGTATATACACAATTCTTAGACTTGTATCTTGTGTAGACCATACTCACTCAAACTTTGTAGCTAACTGTACTTACAAGACAGGAATGATAAGCAATGATCATCACAAATACAAAATACAGCATCAGCAGACCATAAAAACACATGGTATAGCACTACTCCCTGGACAACAAATCTGCGAAAATATTAGATGTCCCAGAGATAGGCTCAACAGTGAAACAGTACTCTTGAATGCTTAATGCCCATCTTAACAGGCGATTATTTTTTGATTTTTGACGCTTTCAAAAATGTCAACGGTCTGTGGTCAGTTTGCAAAACAAAAGGTCTCCCTGATAAAAACCTAGCAAACTTGTCCAGTCCCCAGACCAAAGCAAGACACTCCCTTTCAATAGTCGAGTATCTCTCTTGCACCACAGAAAACTTTTTGCTAGCGTATTGCACTGGATGTAAAAGTCCTGACTTTTCCTGTAGCAAACACATGCACCCATGCCCTTACTGCTAGCATCTGTACGTAAGACAAAATCTTCATCCAAGTTAGGAGAAGTAACACAGGAAATGAATTGAGTACAGCTTGAACCTTCTCCAAACTTTTCTGACACTCATCAGACCACTCAATCTGACGCTTCTTATCTCCCTTAGTCAGTTCAGTCAAAGGTGCAGTAAGACTAGCAAAATGAGGAACATATCTGCGATAGTAGGACAAAAGACCCAACAAAGAGCGAACATGCTGCTTCTTCGTAGTTGGCTTACCCACAGACAAAATCTTTTGCACTTTCTTGACTTCCGGACGAACATGACCAACGGAAATCATATGTCCCAAAAACTCCAACTCCTGAAAACCAGCCAGCACTTTTGACGGACGAGCTGTCAACCCAAACAACCTGAGACGGGTCAAAAGCATGCGTAAGTAGTCCAACAACTGCTGCCAAAGACGAGCTGCAAGAAGAATGTCATCAAAAAAAAAACTTACAGCTGAAAACTGATACAACTGCTTCCGCATCATTCTTGCGAATGTAGCTGGTGCGTTCTGCAACCCGAAAGGCATTCTCGTCCACTGAAACAACCCAAAAGGAGTTTGAAACGCAGTCTTTTCCTCCTATCCTGAGGCAACATAGGTATCTGCCAGTATCCCTTCGCAAGGTCTACTTTGACAAAATACCGACCTTCAGACAAACGACAGAAAATATCCTCAACATCTGGAATCGGTCAGAGTCGAACACAGTGACCTTATTGAGAGCCCGATAATCGATACAGAATCGAATTGAGCCATCAGGCTTACCCACCAGAACGACTGGAGAACTGTACGGTGATACAGACGGTTCAATCACTCCAAGATCCAACATAACCTGAACCTCTCTCTGAATGATCTCCCTCTTTGCAAAAGGCAAAGGGTAGACTTGACCCTAACAGGAACATCAGTAGTCAGATTAATACAGTGTGGATCTACCTGTACAGCCTTCCCCTGTGTATCTGTCAAGACATCAGAAAAATCCTCCAAAACACTCATCAACTGAGACTTTTGAGTGTCTGACAACTCAGGAGCAACCTTTACATCACGAAATGTCTCGCCTTGAACAGACAAGGTAGGTAATGAAACGTCATCGTCACTCACATCCTGTACACTCCTACAGAGGAACTCCTACAGAGAGAACAATGTACATCCTGTACAACTCCTACAGAGGAACAATGTACATCCTGTACAACTCCTACAGAGGAACAATGTACATCCTGTACACCCGACGGGGGAGAAACAGGGGAATGTGAACACTCTGCATCCGAAACACCAGTGAAACAACACAATCCACAGGTAACTCATTAGACAATGCAGACGCAGAGTCTAATCCCTGAGGAACACAAAGAGCAACATCGAAATTGACAGCAACATTCGTCCGAACCACATACTCTTTCAACATATTGATGTGGAAAACCTTGGACTTTCCATGCATGTCAATACGATAGTTGACAGGTGAACACTTTTCCTTCACAAGAAAAGGACCTTTCCAGGAAACCTCAACTTATTCTGTTCATCATCAGAGCAAAACAAGAACCTGATCACCCACTTTCAATGAACGAGGAGAGCTCTTTCTGTCTGCGTACACCTTTATACTTGTCGGTCTGACTGTCAGCGGTCTGTTGTGCCTGAGCACAACTGTCCAGTATCCGATTGTGCAAGTCATGTACATATTGGTAAACGTTTTTGTCATCGTCAGTCATCTGTGTGCCAGTCCACTTATCAGCTAACAAAGCGATAGGACCACGGGGTGAATGACCGAAAAGTAACTCAAAAGGAGAAAACCCTAAAGTCATATTCGGCAACTCCCGATATGCAAACAGAACAGCCGGAATGTACCGATCCCACTGCTTGGGACAGTCACGACAAACCTTCTTCAGCATGGACTTCAAGGTGCCATTAAACCTTTCCACCATCCCGTTAGACTGAGGGTGGTATGGAGTAGTGGTAACAGAAGAAATAGACAACAGACGGTACACTTCCTTCATCAGGTCCGAAACAAACTGAGTACCACAATCAGTAAGAATTTCGGAAGGCAAACCATACCTTGAAAAAATAGAAAGAAGAGCCTCCCGCCACAGTGACTGTATCGATACGTTTTGAGAGTGGGACAGCCTCCGGAAACGAGTAGCTGTATCCACCAACGTCAGAACGTACCGAAAGCCAGAAGAAGACACCTCCTCCAAAGACCAACCAAATCCATCGCTACCTTCTCAAAAGGTACTGAAACCAACGGCATCTTGTGCAACGGCGCACAAGGGACGCGGTTACGAGACACAGTCTTCTGACAAGTATCACATGAACGACAATACTCCTTGACTGACTGAGACACTCCTGGCCAAAAGAACGATGCAAGAACTCGCTGTAGAGTACGTCTGATCCCACAATGACCAGAAAAAAATGCTGTCATGCGCAGTATGAAGCACAACGTTACGTAACTCCTGAGGAACTACCACCTTAACTTCTTCACCTTGTCCTTGACCAAGCGACATAGAACATCATTAAAAAAAAAAAAAAAGGGCTTAGTCAAAGGGGAAGGTACCTCAGTTACAACTGAAGAGAACAAATGGCTCAAAGAGGCATCACGCTTCTGCATAGCAGCAAATTCCTTAGGTTGTACATCCAGCACAGACAAATCAGGCACTGACAACGGTACAGGCAACTGTTTCTCCTTGTCTGCCTGTAAAAACGAGTATCACATTACATGGGACAAAAGATCCACCAGCACCTGAACATGCTGAAGTAACACCTGGAAGATTACCAAGAATGAGATCCGTTACTGGGTTCTCAATAACACAGGCAAGCACCTCACCCTCAAAGTAAGGTGTACTAACTGAGACCACAGCAAGAGGGAAAACCTCAATCTTACCTCCAAAAGAACGACAATGTTGTTCTTCACCAGTGAACTGGTGTGGAAGAACAAAAGAACGGCGCACTCCCGCAGTAGTGCAACCTGTGTCCCTCAACACAGAACAGTGAAACCCATTGACAGTCCTGACTCAAACCAGTAAGCCGTCAGTGTTAACATGTGACACCATCGAATGGGCTACAGTAGATGGATCCGAAACATTGTCTGACATACCCGCGACATTCACTGCTGACTGCTCTACAGATGGACAATCCCGAGCTTTATGAAACCAGCAACCACAATTGTAACAACCTGCGGGTGTACCTGAGGTATTATGAGCCTGTCCGCGCTGTCGGCCACGGTTACGCGGATACCGAGAGTTAGACGCTGTTTGACCACCTCTAGGTGTACCGGTATTTGCACCCAAATGACCAGACTGCTGACCACCACCGGTAGCAGACTGTTCAAACCGGCTGCCATGATCCCGTCCGCTACGAGAATTTTGACCACCGCGGGAATTTTGACCTCCACGGTAACGATTACGGTTCTGATTTGAACGCCAAGAGCCAAATCCACGGTCTGAACAACACTGTTTTGGTGATGTGCGAAGGAAGCGACATTTACATCAAAAACCGTGTCCGTTCCCTTGCGGGCAAACGTCCGATCAGGATGCGCAGTCCTGTACTGTTGTTCGCAAGCTCGCACATTTCTTCAGCGCTCGCAACCGACCTTTCTTTTAGAAAAACAGCCAAGTCCTTTGAAACGCTGTTTAAAATCTGCTCACGCAAAAACAGATCACGAAGTTCCGCATAATCCTTTTTAGTTTTGGACAAGTCAATCCACCGATCAAGAAAATGCAGACCGAATCAAATACGCAGGAATGACTCGCCTTTCTCCGGACGCACGGTACGGAATTTCTCGCGAAATCCTTCGGCGGTACACCGGTAACGCTTAAGTAATTCATCCTTAAGTCATCCCATGTTAAAGTATCCTTCGCTGCCAAAGAATGATACAGCGTCAACGCACTGCCCTTGAAAAGAGACGCAATATACAATACCCACTTATCTTTGGGCCACTCGCAAGAAGTAGCATGACTCTCAAATCTAAACAAAAATGCATCAATCTCATCTTTGTTTTCATCAAAGACAGGCATCTTGGGGATATAAGGAGAACGACCAGAAATAGGTTTCGCATCACCAGAACCCTGCGCAGAACATTGTCTGTTACACCAAAAGCTTTTAATTTCTCCATTTCAAGCTGAAGCTTCTTACTTTGCACTCTAAATCCCTATCTGCCTTCTTTTTCTTTTTTCTAACTCTAACTCCATGGCTTTCAATCTCTTCTCATGCTGCTCCCTCTCCTTCTTTCTTTATCCTTTTCTTCTTCCTTCTTTCTCCTTTTCTTTTTCTTCTCTCTTTTTTCTTCCCTCTCTCTTTGCGCTCAGCGCGATCCTCACACTGTTTGACATATTGAATCAAGTCCGGCCCATCAAGGCCTAACGTCTTACCCTGAGACAGGTAGGTCTCAAAGGCCGACATTTTGAATGAAAATTTTTTTTTTCTAAGATAGTAAAAAAAAAAATGAAATTTTTATGAAAAAGAAAAGAACAATGAAAATTTACTTTAAATTTGAAAAAGAAAAGAAAAATGAATTTAAAGTTTCAGTATAAAATTTCCTTCCACTCACACCAAAATCCAATCACTCCTATACACACTAATAAAAAAAAAAATGTTTTCAAACAGCAAAACCAAGAAGAATTTCCAAGAAAAAAAAAAAAAAAAATTTTATT
>JADBJO010004327.1:200000-203184 GCA_016801955.1 Conus betulinus | reverse complement strand
CAACCGAAGGCACACCGCAGCCCGCACCGCGCGCAGCATCCAACAAACACCCACACAAACACTCATCTAACGAGCGTTGGCCGCCTTGATAACCCTCGTGGACCCCTTTTCTTTGTATTAGTCGTTCATATCTTTCACAGAGCCGAACAATCACGCAGCCCACAGAATCCGACGTGAATTAAACTTCTTGACAGCTGTTTTCTGTTACAATTCCCTGAAACCTCCTAAAACTTCGCCTCCCCCCCGGCTGGCCACAATTGATGGTCGTCAGGACTAATAAGATTTGAATGTGTAACGGTCTGGGGACATAGATCCCCCCCCCCCACTGGCACGACGGAGAATGGAACGACCGACGACAGGAGATCGTTCTCTCCACCATGTCAAAAAATGTACTACTATCCATAGCACCACACGAGGGGGCGGGAGAACGGGATATGGGAGAGAGGAATACCGAGAATATGATTACAAAAGATTTATTATTTGATCTATTGCATTTAAAGACAACATTTCATTTTGTTTCATAACTGTATATAGAGAGGACTAGGATGTTTAACATCTGGTGTGTGTGTGTGTGTGTGCGTGCGTGCGTGCGCGCGCGCGCGTGTGCGTGTGTGTGTGCGTGCGTGCGTGCGTGGTAAGTACGTGGGTGGTGGTGGTGGGTGGTGGTTGGTGGTGGTGGTGGTGGTGTGTGTGTGTGGGTGGTGTGTGTGTGTGTGGTGTGTGGTGTGTGGGTGTGTGTGGTGTGCACGCGTGCGTGCGTGCCGTCAGTGCATGTGGTTGTGTGTGTGTGTTGTGTGTGTGTACGCGGCGCGCGTGTGTGTGTGTACGTGTACATGCGTGCGCACGGCGCACGCGGCGCGCGAGCGTGTGGTGTGTGTGTGTGTGTGTGTGTGTGGTGTGTGTGTGTGGTGTGTGTGTGTAAAATGAGCTTTGCGATTCGCTCAACTGTTGTATAGGCCCTACTTCCTTTAAACTGGTACTTCTTTATACCTCAGTTACCTATTGGTTTCTATACAGTTTCTCCTTATGAACAGGAACAGAAAGCTTCGAATTTAAGACTGCGTGTGGTGCGCATGCGTGTGTTCCATACGAGAGCGTACGTTGAAATGTCCATGTATTAGATCGTTCTTTTGTTCAATTAGAAGAAAAAAACTAGCGAAATTTCAAGATAAATGGAATCTTTTTTTGATAAAAAAAGAAGTGTATTTTTTTCAAAAGTTTGAGCTATGATTAGGTGTGCATTCTACACTCAGAAACTAAAAGCATTTCTACCAGCAGGCAAACAACACACGGATACAAAACACACACATGCCCTCTTCCCTCCCCCCAGCTCTCTCTTTCTCTCTCTCTCAACACACACACACACCACACACACCACACACACACACACACACACACACACCACACACACACACACTCTTTCACACGGAGAGACAGACGAGAGAGAGAGGGAGTGGAGAGAGAGACGAGAGAGAGAGAGAGAGAGAGAAGAGAGAGGAGAGAGAGAAATCAAGCTCAAACTCAAACTGATTTAATGTTTAGGCACATGGAGCCTATACATATTGTGGAGGTCACGTAATAGTAATTACATTTTATACTAACATCTCTTCAGCTCACAGGAGGAGGAAAACAATGGAAGAAAGAAAAGGAAAAAGAAAAGACCCACTAGACGAGGAATGATGATGAAAAGAAAGCAAGTGCATAAACAGGAAAGTCATTCAGAGGGTACGGAAAAAAAGGTATCAACACGATTCGATACGACACAGTACAATATAACACACACACACACACACACACACACACACACACACACACACACACACACACCAACAAACAAACAAAACAAAGAAAATATCACAACACAATATGATATCACAAGAAAGAAAGAAAAAGATACACCTGAGGCTGTTGGAGGGACCCAGAGAAGCACTGTCCTCAACTGCCGAACAAAAACCAGCCAGGAGCAATCCTGCACCACCCACGAAGCCTGCGCTATGTTCACACAGGGTGCAAGCAGGTGCAGGGCATTCCATTAAGACGTCAAGGGACACAACTGCTGCCTGGCAGATGTGTGATGACCCCTGGATTGTGACGCGGGCAGAACCTCCCGGGAGCGTTCCCCATGGATGTACCAGCCCAGCTTTCGTGACTGCAGAGCCCACCGGCGAAAAATGCCATCGTCAAACAAGTGCCGTGTACATCCTACAGCCTCAGTCGTTGCTGTTCCGCTGACAGGTGAAGACAGTACAACTCCAGACACGGCCAAGCTTTCGCCATGAGGTCTTACGTGCTCTCTGAGAGAGAATCACAGCTTACAGTCTTTCCCGTCGTCAACAGGACTTTCCCTGGGGTCAGTGAGTCTTTCCTCACCGTCACACCGCAACACAATACACAAACACAACACAATACAAAAGAATGCAAAGCAATGCAGTATGATGGTGTACAAGGCAATGCGATGCAATGTCATACGATACGATACAATAGTTTACGACACGATACAATACATCACAATACAATACATCATGATACAGCACAATACATTACGATACGATGCAATACATTACGAAACGATACAATACATTACGATACGATACGATACAATACAATACAATACAATACAATACAATACATTACGATACGATACATACGTGGTAGTTTGGAACGTGGTGACAGTCCTGAGATAACCTCTGCTGTTGACGGGACTATAATTTTAATCTTAATCTTAATCTTAACGATACGATACATTACGATACGATACAATGCCGCATGGTACAATGCAATACAATGCAACTCATCGCACCACACACACCACACACCACACCACACCACACCACCCCATACCACACCACACCACACCACACCACATCACACAGCACAACACCACACAACTTTATAGTAATGTTTAGCATGCGATATTTTGGATAGAAAATGGAATTATAATCTCTCTCTCTCTCTCTCTCTCTCTCTCTCTCTCTCTCTCTCTCTCTCTCTCTCTCTCTCTGTCTCTCTCTCTCTTCGTTAATTACGGCTGCGTTTCGATGGATTGTCGCTTAATTAATAATTATAGTCTTGGGGTAGTGTATGAATAGGTCAGGAAGAAAACATAAAAAGATGGAAGGGGAAAGTAAATTATAATGGCATCTCTCTCACACTCACACACACACACACACACACACACACACAC
>JADBJO010004327.1:192500-195000 GCA_016801955.1 Conus betulinus | reverse complement strand
AAAAAAAAAATGACACATTTGATGTTACTCAAGGTCTGACCGGCGCGTTGGTCTAATGCGTAGGTCAGAAAGCTGCAAAGTCGTAGCCACGAGACCCTCTTTTTCCATTCTCTCATCTTAGTTATTAATTCATTTACCCATCTGGTTTAAATCATGCGCAGCGTGGTCTCAAAACTTGGCGGTTGTGGTGTAGCGTATACGGACGACTAGTCCGCACGCAGTGACGCCTCTTTGACGAAACTGAAACTGATGATACGACATAGGCCCTCTTCCTCTTCACTAACCTCTCCTCTGCCACTCTCTAACCCCCCCCCCCCCCCCCCCCCCCCCCCACGCCCCTCCTAAATTTTTGTTACACGATCGAGGAACTGTTGGCTGTAGTTGTTGTATTCTCCACCTACGGCTCCATGACTCTTTATTTCTACATCACAATGTCGTTTGTTTTGGGTTGCTTATAGCAAAGGGTTCTTGGATATAGCCCACTTTTATCTAGTTACTGCAATACACAGTATAAAGGGAAGTAAGCCAGAGGCAGGAAGCCGGGAAAGAGGAAGAGAGAGGATGTGTGTATTCATCCTTGTCGTCGTCAACTGAGCTTGTAACTGTGAATCGGTAACTTAGCTAAGGATGGCGGGAAGATGTACGGTTATAGGTGTGCACACGCACAACAAGATATACATTTGTACCAGAATTAACAATATAATTTGTTCTTAAGACCCAACGGGTTTGTGGGACAAAAGGACAAAGTAGAATAATCAATCTCTCTTCTTAAAGCAACTATGGATGTCGTACAAACAAAATAATCAGTCTGTCTTCTTAAAGCAGCCATGGATGTAGATGACCAGATTTAAAGAACACCATGGACTCTCACACATTGCAAATGGTGAATTAATATGGTTTGATTGTGCAGATATTTTCTTCATAAATTCTTTTCTTTCCACTTAAAAAATAAAACATTTTATGATAATGTAAACAACAACAACAACCAAACAACAACAACAAAAAAAAACAACAACCGGATTTTCGTCTTCTAATACAGTACATCTGAGGTTATGTGTTTTTTTAACGGTATGTTGCTATCTCTATCCTGTTATATACAACAGTAAGAGCACCAACTCTTAGTTTTCTCATTCCCTTCTGTGTCAATAGATTCTACACCGTTGAAGATACAGTTCTGGTATCATTCTGTAGTTATTTCATGACAAAACACTGTTTTTGTTTTGCGGCTGTATTCTTTTGTACCGAATTTTGAACGTTTTTCTTCCACTTTACTCTGTTCAACATTTTTCAGTCAGTTTATGCTCAGTTTTGACTGGTTATTCCATATATGATGAAATCTTATTTAATTAAGGCAATATGTATTCGGCGAATTCAAGGTAAATATGATCCTTTCTGATGTTAATAATCCTCGGTTTATGTTTCCACCATGTCATGTGTAGCCAAATATTATCAATTGATGACCGATTTCCATGTAATTGAATATCTTCAATTTTCTGCTTGTACGGTAAACGACTGTATGCACATCTAGAAGAAATCTGCAAAAATTCATTTAATGTCTTTAAAGTAGACCAAAGTTGGAAAGCAGGTATGTCAATCGTTTCAAATAATTCTTTTTTTATTTTAAAAATGTAAGGGAATATTGTTTTCGCACAATATTACAAACTGGATTTATCAAAGCATACTATAAATGTAATGCAAGACCTGTTTGGATATTCCACCCATGAACTGTTCATGTTAGAGACGGCGATGCTTCATTGACTTGTTTACCAAGAGGCGGCTCCAATTTTATTAATTTTCTAGTTTCATAGGATTGCACACCAAAACATTTATACAAATCGCCAAATCCATAACGTTCTGTCTAAATGTGAAATCAACTGAGATCATGTGCGTGTTTTTTTTTTTTTTTTTTAAATAATAAAAAAGCAACATTTGTTTTCTATTCGATACTATATATTCCCCAGCTTTGGCAGTGCAAGCATCGATTTCTTTATTACGAAGTCCTCTTTGATTATTGACAGTTTAGCAATGCCATCCACATGCAACAAAGAAAACATGGCAATGGCACCTTTCTCATTATTCCAGCATGGAGAATTATTCTCTTTTTAAATCTCCACGAGATCAGTGACAAAGATATTTAAAGGTCGTGTATGAAGTTGTTCGTGCGCGACTGTATGTGTATAGCAGTGGGATGAATAAAAAAAAGCCAACACCCAGGTAGTGGCAGTTAAAAGTTTCGGTTTATTGTGACATTAGAAAAAAAAAAAAAAAAAAAAAAAAAAAAAAAAAAAAAAGGCATGTGAAAGATTCTTTAAAGTGTTGAGTGTTTTTGAGTAAATGTAACATCAATGCCATTCTTAAGTTTTAGATTCTACAAACACAAATAAATCAACATTATCAAAAAGAAAAATACCAACAGAACTAGAATGCAAAGTTTCTGAAAACAGCTTAAGAAGATCAACGTCATTAACTATTTTCTGTAATGTTATTGGATTTCGATGTT
>JADBJO010004327.1:180000-187500 GCA_016801955.1 Conus betulinus | reverse complement strand
ACTACCACTTCCGTCCAACGTCGGCCCCCATGGATTCGCCGACACCAGTAAACCTGACTGACTCAAACCAAGGCCACAGACGTGGAGAGGACATAGAAAGTGAGTCACCAGGAGAGCAGGGCATGAAAGGCCACAGAATTTGAGACTTTTTGTTATGCTGGTCGATGAGAATGAGGATGATGAAGATGAATGCTACGAATTTCCAATCCGGTCTGAGACTGCATGCCAGGGCTGTACTCTATGCTAACTTTCTCTGGCGTCAACCGGGCCTGAGAATCAGACACCACCTGCAGTGTTGGTCAGGAAATTTGATCAACATACTCAGAGACGCGTCCATTCAGTGGATGAAATTCGACTGTGGTCCCAGTCTTCCCAATTGAGTCCGTAGCAAACTCAACTCTGGGTAGGAGCCGGTCAGGGCAGAAAAACTCCACAGGGTTCTGACCTCCCCAGCCGGGAGTCCGCGACGCTAACCACTTCGCCACGGCGGCTGGTGGTTCTGGATTAATTGGATTAAAAGCTAGACTTGAATGATGAATTGCAAATGGGTAAAGATATGTCCAAATTATTCAAGCCCACACCAGAAAGTATAGTTTTTGTGTGTGCGGGAAGCCTATTCTCAAGACAGAGGAACGCTATATCTTTTTTTTTTTTTTTTTTTTTTTTCTAAATGGAGCACTTTCAATTCAGGATGTGCAGCAAGATATTTTAATGATAACTCTGAGTTAAAAATAACAGCAGCTATAAGGGAAACGTATCATGGTACTATCCAAATATAACAGAAATATTGATAATCGAAACAGGGACGACCCAGACCTCTGTAACGTCTTGATCCCCCAAATAAAGGAATCCAGAGTTGATAATGTGATCATGTTAGAGACATTAATTGACTTCTCTGCTCTGCAAAGAACTATTGTCGTTACAGAAGTGCTAACATTCCGAAAGCTAAAGGAATGGTTGACAATAGAAATTCTTGGACAGCAGGAACGCAGCATACAGCAGACTTCATGGCACACAACACTAACAAGTTACCATGGACTATGCAGACACCGAAGCAACGCGAAGTATGTCTGTGGTTGTGATCCAATGCATGTTCGTTAGTGACAAATATTTTAAAAGTTCATTGATCTGTAGCATTGGATGAACAGCCGTTGAAAGAAGAAGCAAAACAATCAATAAAAGAACACACACACACAGCCACAGACACGCACACACACACACACGACAATATGGCGGACACACACAGTGGCTAGCTTAAACACCTGCGGCAGTTTGTAGTGAGTTGTTGGGGAACAACAGGCCTGCGACCGTGGCGTATGTCGACTTTACCAGGAAATGCTCGTCGCCAGCAGAACTGTGCCGAAACAGTCGAGCAGCGAGACGACACACCGTTACTGGCGCTAACCATGCCTACAGCTGCCCAAGCAACATCAGCCCATCGTCATTCAACGGAGTCATCTACAACAACAAATGAGGTCGGTGAAGAAAATTACGCTCTTGGCATGAAATTATCTCTAGAAGATCGCATCAAATCATTGGAAAATGCCGTTTTAGCTCAAACGAAGATCCTAGAGAAAATAGCCAAACCCCACGTTTCCATGACAACAACAGCTACACAAACAGAAATATGTCCCACAGACACAACATCGTATGCTGAAGTGGTCAAAACCCCACCTGCGAACACATCGATGGATAACAGACAACTTTCTGCTCTAGAAAAAGTCGCAAATACAGGAGCAAAAACTGTTATTTGTGAAGAAGAACATCAAAACAGAACATGACGTCAGACCTACTAATCGAAATGATGAAAAGCTAAAACATGACGTCAAATCACGTCGTGACGATGCTTGTCAAAACAAGAAGAAAACGAAAGCAAAAGAAGAGAAACTAATCCTACCGAAGGTTCTGGTGATCCATGACTCGGTTGCCAACGGCGTGGACGACAGGAGACTTGGAAATTCGTACGATTTGAATGCGACACGTCAAAGAAGCTATAAGGTAAAGGGATTAGAGCAACGTCTTCAAGACTTGACGATGCCGAGGAGAAACCTGATGCAGTGGTAATACACTGCTGCATTAACGATCTAAAGACTTCTGCTGCAGAAGATATCAGCACATCGTTTGTGCAGATCCTAAAAACCGCAGCTAAAAAGCACACTAAAGTTAAGTTCGCGGTCAGCAAACTGACTCCAGTCAGAGACAAGAAACTCGATATAAAACGTGTTCTGTTTTAATGCAAAAGTCAATTCTGAGTTGTTTGAGGTGGAGAACATTTCATTTATCATTCAAAATAACAACATCAGAATGGAGCATCTTCGAGACGAGGTGCATCTGACAAAGAGAGGCTCCAGTCTGCTGGCGGGGAACATTGGACGACACACACGAGGGCTTGCTTGCTGTGGAGATCCCCAAGAGACCTGCCCGTCCTTCACGTCGCCATTGGTACCACGACCATCCTGGCCCACATCCTCCCAGCTGGCACAACCGGTTCTACACTCTGGAGGACTGGACTTTTTTATTAGTCTCACACCTACTGCCGCCATTTTTTTTAATGTGACACTGCTGCTGGGTTACCTCTGTCCATTTTGTCTTTAGTTTTTAAACATATGTCACTAGGGAATGATTTTAACGTTTTTCAGTGGAACTGCAGATCAATTAACACAAACTATGAACATCTAGTACAACACTTAGCCCATCATCAATACCATGTTTTAAGTCTTCAGTCATTGAATGTTAAGAAAGAAAAGCTGCCCCAACTGGACAATTACTATTTCCCCCCTATCATCCAAAAGATTGACACTAACGAGAAAATTAATACTGCCATTTATGTGCATGAAGGAGTAAATTACACTCTGTGCCCAAATCCAGTTCCATCAGTATTACTTAGTATACATTCTTGTGCAGTGACGGTAAAGTTTTGATAACACTTTATTAACCGTCATATATCTGTGTATTTACCAAAGGGTCCAGATGATAATAATACAGAATGGATTCGTACGATTTCAAGCGGACAAGGAAAAAAGGTACTAATAACAGGAGATTTTAATGCGCATTCACCATTTTGGGAGAAGAACTGTGAAAACATTACTAGCAACCGTTTCATTGAGAATATTGTTGATTCATCATTGTATCTTCTGAATGACGGTAGAATAACGCGAATCCCTGATAATCCTTATCATAGAGCAACAGCCATCGATCTAACTCTTGTTTCTCCAGATCTGGCGCCAATTTGTAAATGGGATTCTTTAAATGATAGCCTTAATAGTGATCATATTCCTGTTATTACTACTAGCTTTGAACTCTCTAGCACAAAAAACAAGGATCTAACAGAGGATAAAATCCCGAAGTATAATTACAAACATGCTGACTGGGACAAGTTTTCAGAACTTTTATCAACATTTCATGTTGAAGACGTCAATGATAAAGACATCAATGAATTGTATTCTATATTTACTGATGCAGTCCTAAGTGCTGCTAATCAATCAATTCCCATAAAAAACAAAAAAATCATATAAACATTCTGGCAATATTTTGGTGGAACGATGATTGTGAAAAGGCCAAAGCTGAAAAATGGATAAAATTTGAAAATTACCTAAAGGATAATTCGATTCCTAATCACCAAGAATCAAAAAAAAAGCAAAAAAACAAAGCAAATAGAGTTAACGCACAAGCAAAAAAAGACAATATTGGTCATCATTTTGTACTAATGAAGTATATAACTATAAAGATATGCAAAAGGTATGGAAAAAAAATGAAAACCATGAAGAAATGGGATTAACTTACCCCAATGCCCAATCAAACTGGAGAGTTCAGATATACCCCTCTAATCAAGAGAAAGCAGAAGCATTTGCTGATTTGTATGCAAATTGCAGTAGAATTACTGGACTATCAACTGAAAGTAGACAATACAAAAAAAGGAGGAGGAAAGTAATATTACATCAGATCATAGTTTTAATAAACCTCTATTTTAAAAGCTATGTAAAAATTCAAATATAACACTCGATGAAGTAATTGAATGTATTTCACATATGGGCAAAAATAAGACATCTGTAGGACTAGATGGGATATCTTATGAATTGTTAAAGCATTTACCACAAAATGTAGTTCAATTTTTACATTCTTTGATACAGAAATGCTGGTCTAACGGTGAAAATGCCTCTTATCTGGAAACACTCAATCGTTATCCCTATACACAAGCAAGGAAAACCTCGGACTGATAAAAACAGCTATCGACCCATCTCCTTAACATCTCATGTATGCAAGTTAATGGAAAAAATAGTGTCAAGTAGACTAGTTCATTTCTGTGAAAAACAAAACATTATTCCAAAAAATCAAGCCGCTTTTCGAAAAGGTCGCTCCACTACTGAACATTTAGTCAAACTTACGACACAAATTAAACAGCAGTTTGGCAGACGGAAAAATATTCTAGCAACCTTTTTTGATGTGAAAAAAGCTTACGATCAAGTATGGCATTACCGATTACTCCAAAAACTTCAAAACTACAATATAGATAGTAATATGTATAACTATATACATTTTTTTTTTATCACAACGTTATATACAGGTAAGAGTTGGAAGCACATATTCTAAGTCCAGAGAACTTCAGATGGGTCTTCCACAAGGCTCGGTTATTTCACCTATTTTATTCAATATACTCATAGCAGATCTTCCAAAAATCTATCAAAAGATACAGTTTTAGCCCAGTATGCAGATGATATATGCATGTGGATGAAGGTGACAATGAAGCGTAAAACGCCAATCAGAGCACTTAACTATACCAAAAAAGTGTACCAACGCGAACTAAATAAATAAAATCGATATATTTATGAAGGAAAATGGACTTTCTTTATCATTAGAGAAAACACATATGGTACTTTTCAATTCGGGGCATAACCCAAAAACTGCCTGATTTCACTATGGGTGGCAGTGTCATTATTATTATTCGCGCAAAGCGTAAGGTTTCTAGGTGTTTATTTATCATCCAAACTTACGTGGAATCAACATATAGACTATGTATTAAATAAAGCCAGAAAAGCTTTAAATTTTCTCAAAATTATTAGTAAACAGCGATGGGGTCAAGACAAAAAAAGCACTTTTATGTCTTGCTAATTCCTTAGTTCGTTCGCGTTTAACCTACGGCCAGGAATCTTTTTTTTAGTGCACCAAAACATTTATTAAACAAACTACAAAGTATAGATTGTAAGCCTTTAAACTGGCACTAGGAGTGCCGACTCATGCTTGCAATCTTGGATCATAAAGAAGCAGGAGTTCTTCCTCTTGATGAACATAGGAAAATCTCGCAGCTAAGTTTGTATTAAAATCCTTTGCACATAACTCATTCTGCAATGAAGAAACAAAGTTAAATTCTAAGCATGACTTTGTTAACAGGGCTAAGACAATACATTGTTTGCAACCAATTAATTCGTTTGTCTCCGACATGATTGATTCTACAGAATTAAAAAGTAAAAAAAAAATATCAATTAAGCCATCTTTTTTACCTGTACCATCTTGGGAACAAATTAAACCTACTTTTGACATTGATCATACAGAATTGAGCAAAAGTCAATCTCCAAACGTTCTGAAAAATTTAGTTAATGATCACATGGAAAATTACTATAGTGATTACATTAAATATTCACAGATGGATCTGTACTTGATAATGGCAATGCAGGTTCAGCATTTTGTAATTCCTACTATGAAAACAGTCAAACGATATCATATAGGTAAACACTATTCAGTTTTTACTGCGGAGTTGTTAGCTATTTTGATGGCTTTACACCATATTGAAGAGTTACCTATGAATAGTTGTAACATATTATTACTCTGTGTAGATTCCAAATCGGCATTACAAGCTATCAAAGATCAAAATGCCAAAAAACGTCTTGAAATGATACTAGAAATCAGACATGTAATTCATCAGTTGGCATGTAAAGACATTAGTGTAACTTTTTACTGGGTTCCTTCCCATTGCGGAATATATGCTAATGAACTGGTTGATAGAGCAGCTAAAAGTGCAGGACGTAATACTGAAGGGGCAACTCTAATTACATAAATCTAGATCTGCACGAGTATTATAATCACATGAAAAAAACTAGCAAAAGATACGTTTGATAACATGTTGAAGACATCAGATAGCCATTATTCACACAATTGTATAAAAAGCGTCAGCACAATAAATTCCAAATTAATTTTAAATCACATATCTGATACTAGTTCAAGACATATTAGTTCTCTGATGTTCAAAATTCGTTTAAATGCTTTTAAAAAACAAAATTTTCTAAAGATATTAAATGTGTATGTGGGAATCAAATCTCCATCAGTCACCTGATTTTACACTGTCCGGGTATCAAAGAATTAATGACGAAAACTACAGGGGATTTACTGACTCGTCAAATACCATTAACTGTTCAGGAGTGTTGTTAAATGACTTCCATCTTTAAATGTTTCTCAGAAGTTTTACACCTTAGTCCTATTGGTCTTTTCCTTTGAATAGTTAATTTATTGTTGGATTCAATTGTGTGTTTATACTAATCTTCTGTTAATTGTTAAGTCACGTTTGATATAGATAGTAAACTTCATTTCCTTTCTTCTAATTCTAATTCTATCATTTTCAACAATTCATATCCCATATAAAGCTTGATCATTATATAGAATTGTAGGTGTAGGCATATAGGAAAAAAACATATAATTTTTACTACCACACACTCTCTAAACAATATTAACGCATGCATTAACAATCTCGGTGAACAGACGTAAAACTAAAGAACGAACAACACACACACACACACACACACACACACACACACACACACACACACACACACACACACACACACACACACACACACACACACACACACACACACACACACACACACACACACACGAAAATACGCACACATAGAGGCGAGCGTCTTCACATTGACGTCTATCCATGCAAGGATATCAGAGAGAGAGAGAGAGAGAGTGCATGTGTGTGTGAAACTGTCTCTGTCTGTCTGTCCGTCCGTCCGTCTGTCTGTCTGTGTGTGTGTGTGTGTGTGTGTGTGTGTGTGTGTGTGTGTGTGTGTGTGTGTGAGCGCGCGCGCGTGCGCGCGATCGCAGTTGTGGGTGCGTGCATGTATTTCCATGTGTGCAAGCAAACTTGTGGTGGGTGTATGTCTGTATGGATGTGTTGTTTTCTCTCTCTTATATAGCGCCTATCCCCGGCTAGAGACCAAGCTCTGAGCGCTTTACAATCCACACTCGTTCACACAACGGGCTGTCTACCCAGGTAGTGCCAACTGAAGAGCTGCCAGGTGGTGGCGTTTCAGTCAGTCCTTTCCCGTATCATGCAGTCAATATAGTTCAATATCGTTCACTCAGTTTCCTTACTTCCTTTATTCTTTCCATTCTTTTCATGCCAGTGGGGTAAATCTCGTCCTCCTTATATTGGAAAGGGGCAGACGGATCCTGGCAGGTGATCAGATGCTGCCCGTCCTGCCCTGTCCACAGAAGACA
>JADBJO010004327.1:172500-175000 GCA_016801955.1 Conus betulinus | reverse complement strand
TCCCCACTTCTCACCAGCTACATCCCCCCTCCCCTCCTCCTCCCCCCCCCCCCCCCCCATTCTGTCCCACTCGTTTTTGTTGTTGTTGTTGTTGAATGATTATTTCTGTGGGCTATGTTTCTCGTGCATGAGCTGTGTTTCAATTTTTAGTTTAATGTATGTGTGTCTATGTCATTTTCTGGCTCAGTTAACAGTTGTTGCTAGTCTAATTTAATGAATACCTTTTAATGTCTGTGGCTTGAGATAAAGCAGCATGTTGCCTGTATTTTACTTTTTATTTCTTTATTCAATTTCTAGAATTGATTGGATCCTGAATGTCACGTTTGTTGCCTTTGTTTGCCAAACAACGACCAGAACGTTTCTCTATAGCGAGATCCCCATATTGTAATAGACAAAGAAATTGAAAGTGGAGTTGACAACAGTGAAGATGTCAATCAGCCAGTTAGTTACAAGAAAAAAATTGTGATGACGTCGACCAGAATTCATCTCTGGTAAAAACAGCCAGCTGAAATTGATCACAGCCACAGGAGAAATACAAGCAATGAAGAAGATGGAATTTGCCACCAGTATCTTCGTCAGAGCCAGTTCTTTGGGTGAGATTAAAGAGGATGTTCCAGATCTCCACGTCACTGCCTGACGTAATTTCACAATCGTCATTATTGTTGTTGTCGTCACTACAATCATTTCTATCAAGGTAACCCAGCACCAAATAGTAAACTGTACAGATGATCAATTGCTTCTTTATGAGCTTTGTAGAACGTTCCTTCAATGGCCGTTGTAATCACTGTTTGTGATACAGGGTCATACACACACACCCAATACGATATCGAAAAACGACTATGAAATACAGACTTGTCATCACAATACTCATCATGACGATTATGACCGCCATTGTTTTTGTGTGCAGGAGAGTTTGAAATTTGAGTGGATTGAAAACACAAAGGCATCTCTCTGTGGAAATGATGGCAGATATCACAGGAGAAATGAAAGCTGACACTCCAAGAACACCCAAATTTGTACTGGTCAGAAAAGTAAATATGGGACCAAACGTTTCCTTCGTGGTGAATTGTAAATACAATTGCTCAAAATTCAATAGCAGTGTCGTAAACGACCACAGCTCATCAGTTAGAGATAAAGCAAACAGACACAGGTTGACACGATCCTGAAGCCCATGTTTATAGAACACCGCCATGTTGATGACGTTAGCCGGGCCACCAATCAGAAACAGCAACACAAGCAGGGCTGTTTTTTTATTGACGGACAATGGTCTCTACTTCTGCACTGACAATGTTATCAGGATTGTCCCATGGTAAGAACTCCATTTGACTGAATACGACTTTGAGGCAGTCATCTCTCGATGTCGTGGTATTCCATGTAACAGTTTGTACATGATCAGAAGAATTACTATGAAAGACCAGTCTGTCAGTCACATTCATTATTGCCACTGAATAAATGACCAACGTAATACGATGGTGAAAACCTCTAGTATTGTAGTTTAGTGCACATAGGTTTTGATTTTCTGTGGAATAGACAAAATAATGTTGTCGTTTCAATCTTTATACACGTACATGGTTTGTTTATAAAACGTGATTCAATAGTTCCCATGCACAATCAAGAGATTGACAGTCATCATACAAGCCCTCTTCCGTATCTCAGCCCCCCCCCCCCCCCCCCCCCCCCCCCCCCCCCGGCTCTCCTCGCCCTCTTTTCATCCCTTCCGCCCACTACCCTGATGCTCTGACACATTGATGGAAAAACTGTTTGGCTGTCATTGTATTCTCCTCCTCCTCTCTGTTTATTAGTTCTGCATGCGAAAAATACTTGTTTTTTATCAGTAGGACAAGTGTTCTTGGGTGTAGCACTTTTTAAAAGTCTAGTTTTTGCAATGAAGCATTGGGCTAACATTGTGAATCCAAGAAACTGAACACTGCATATGCTAAATATCGTGGAAAACAACTGTCATCGTTGAATAAACATCTCCTGGATCGCCCATCACCAGATCTGATTTTTGAACAAAGAAAGAAAGAAGGAAAAAAAAAGCAAAAACAAACGAACAAAAACTCACTTTCACTCCTCTCGTGCTATTAGCAATCCAACAAATCAAAGAGTGTTGGAACATAAGCATGGTGATCATAATAATTTGAAACATGGGTTTGAGATATCCACAAAGGAACAAGGACCAAATTTGATTATTTCCTGTTTTTGAAGTGTCTGAGAGTTCACACACACTATGGTGTATGGAAATGAAGCTGCTAAAGGTGGTAAAGATCATGCAGGCTGGATTTGTTCTTGAAGAAGCTGCTGACTGGTCACTGTGATGATCTATATACTGTGATAATCTATATACTGTGATGATCCATATTCTTTACCTCCTATTCTCTAGTCAAAGAAAAGGAGCAGAACCACAGAGTCTACTTTACTTCAGTGGGCATGATAGCTGAGACTGATGGAAATTTTCTAGGTCCAGTTATTTTTGTGAAAAGTGTCATTTTTATTTCTG
>JADBJO010004327.1:150000-165000 GCA_016801955.1 Conus betulinus | reverse complement strand
TGTGTGTGTGCGTGTGTGTGTTGTGTGGTGTGTGTGTGTGTTTGTGTGTGTGTGGTGTGTGGTGTGTGTGGTGTGTGTGTGTGCGTGTGTGCGTTTGTGTGTGTGTGTGTGTGTGTGGTGGTGTGGTGGTGTGTTGTGTGTGTTTGTGTGAGTGTGTGTGTGTGTATGTGTGTTTTCTTTGTGCGCGGGTGCGTGCGTACGTGCGGTGTGGTGTGTGTGTGTGTGTGTGTGTGTGTGTGGTGTGTGTGTGCTGTATCCATAGAACAATTAGGCAGAGGTGGTAGATGAGGTTTTAACTGCTTGCAGTGGAAAAGTATGTGGGAATTAGTTATCATTTCACCACAAAGGCATGTTATATTTTTGCAAAACTTTGTCTTAAAAGCATTTAGTTTGATCTTATATATTAGCGAAATTATGATCCGAGAAAACGGCAACTACATTGATAAAAAGAATGAAGTGTGTCAAAGTTTAATAGCTGGTTTATGCGTGTATCAAGAGAACATCCCGAATTCTGTTGTTTTTGTTTTTTTCCTAAATGTTTCCAGCATGCATTTTCTAGAAGACTGTATCCCTCATGGACAGACAATGGGATACTGATAAACCTCCGACCCGCTAGTATTTTTCGCTCCCCGTTTTGCTGCTCTGTCTACTCTCTCATTAAACTGAATCCCACAATGAGAAGGACCCAACAGAAACTAATTCTTGTACCCCTAATAATCAAGAAATGTATTAGGTGATGAATATCTGTAATCAGATCTTGTCTTACTATAGGGTTTGTTTTACTTAGGGCGAATAAAACCGCCTTTGAATCGACACAAAAGAGGACTTGGAATATTGGATTTGAAAAGTTCAAGTAGAAATGCAAAGCCATTAGAATGGCAGTTAGTTTTTCTGCTGTAAAAATAGATCTGTTTTTTTTTTCCAAGATAATAAGATTTTCAATTTTCAATGAAGGAATTGTAATGCAGCACCTGCTTCTTTGGTATCCAAAAGAGACCCATCTGTATAAATTTTAAGATGAAAGGGATACGAATTTTCAATATACTCTTTTACTATTTAGCCTATCAGGTTTTCATTGTCACTTTTTTTCATCGACGTATGGCTTATATCAAATGACTGCTCTTTTAAATTCCCATGGTGGGCTGGGAGATGCAGGAAGTCTAGGTCGATTAATATCATTAAAGTTAACTTTTGACTCACAGAACAGATCTGAAGTGAAGTTTCCAATAGTATTGAGTGAAGAAATGATTTTTGCCCTTTTGGGTAAGCTAATGTCAGATCTCAAACTGACTTCGTTCTCAACGTGCTGTCACGTGTTGAAATTCGTAAGACATATTTTGCAACAGCAAGCCCTCGATGTTCATCTAATGGTAATACTCCTACTTCGTTATATGTTCCCAAAGATGATGCATGATACGGCACACCAAGAGCCAGTTTGAAAGCTTTGCAATCCAAACTTTGCATCTTATTAAGTAAACTCTTTCGGAGCACTGAAAAAGGCTTCCTGCCCGTAAGAGAGTCTAGAACGTATCAGTGACAATGCAAGCTGTTTCAGTACATTAGCATCTTGGCCCCAGTTTTGTTTCTGTATAACTTTTAAAAAGTTAAAAGCTTTTTTCGAGCCTTTGTTAATAAATATTGTATATGATAATTCCACGACAATTTTGAGTAATGTATACTCCGAGAAATCTCACCATTTGTTTGTATATTATAGTCTCGCCATTTATTTGAAAAATGGGGTAATGGTCTGTGTGTGTGTGTGTGTGTGTGTGTGTGTGTGTGTGTGTTGTGTGTGTGGTGTGTGTGCGTGCGTGGCGTGCGGCGCGCGCGCGCGCGCGCGCGCGTGTGTGTGTATGTGTGTGTGTGTGTGTCTGTGTGTGTTTGAGTGCACATAAGCACAATGGATGTGCATGCATATATGTATTTATACACATATGTGGTGGAGACAGAGAGAGAAAGTGTGTCTGTTGTTTCAGTTGTTTGTGTGTGTGTGTGTGTGTGTGTGTGTGTGTGTGTGTGTGTGTGCTGTGGGGTGCAAATAAGCACTTGTATGTGCATGCATATGTGGGAGTATACGCGAATGGTGTGAGACACGACGGAGAGAAAGTGTGTATATGTGTTTCAGGTGGTGTGTGTGTGTGTGTGTGTGTGTTGTGTGGGTGTGTGTGTGTGTGTTGTGAGAGAGAGAGAGAGAGAGAGAGAGAGAGTGTGTGGTGTGTGTGTGTGGTGTGTGTTTATGTGTGGTGTGTGTGTGTGTATGTGTGTGTGTGTGGTGTGTGTGTGTGTGTGTTGTGTGTGTGGTGTGTGTGTGTGTGTCATTGTGTTCATAGACGGGTTTGAGTTCATGTATGCACATTCAGAGGAGAAGAAATGCGAAACGTAAAAGTTTAACATGTTTTCTTTTTGCATACACGTCAAAGACATATATGTCTCGGTAAATTTGGTACCGAAACAGTTTTTTTTTTTGATAGTAGACTTTTGAGCCAAAAAAAATACATATGGATCACCTCATAATATTTGTTTGTATCAAAATGATTTATCTGTGAGGCTTTTCTGGTTTGGCTCAGATTGGACAGACCTCTGTATGCAAGAAAACGGAGACATATTTAGGTGTTTGGTTTGGCTTTTACCCTTTAAAATGACTCCATAATTTTGTACAAAAATGGGTACATCTTACAAATTCACAAAAAAATCTTAAGTCTTTTACACTCAAACGGCTTTGGCAAACGTGTTATGGAATAAACTGCATCAAAAGGCATCAGAATTGAGAAGTGATTGCTGTTTTAAAAAGCATTTAAACACAGTTTTTCTAAATTTCACTCCATTTTTCTCTTCAAACAAGCATTTACCAGATATACGGTTTTTTTGTTCCAATCCATTTCTCTCTCTCTCTCTCTCTCTCTCTCTCTTCTCCTCAAAAAAAAAAAAAAACAAAAAATTAGTATATATATCTAATATATATGTGTGTATATATCTATCGTATATATATATCAGTCACAAATTTTTCAAAACCGAAATTAATTTTGTTTCAAAACAGGTGAATATCAAAGCAAGATGAAAACAGAAATCACATTGCACGAGAGAGCACAAACAAATTTGAAAAAAAAAATGTACCCTTGATTAAATTGGTTTTAAAGTAATTATTAGTAGCAGTTCCGTTGAATGCACTATGGACAACACTGGACCACCGCTCATCAAAGTTAAAAAACAACGAACAACTTGTGGTACTTCCACTCAGATCACAAATAAAAGGTCCAGTGGAAACTGATGAGGAAAAAACATACATTGGTTTTTTTCGCTTCAACCCTGAAAAACTATCCCACTCCAACCACCGCTGACTGTCCTAGAGGAATGGGAGAAGGCGATGTTATGTGGTTTTTTCCTACGAGCATGGTCATGTCTTGGCACTTTTTGTTTTGTTTTTCTGTCATCAACTAGACTGCACCCTCGAACGATGATTGTAGGCCTGTGCAGGGTGAGATTATGAAAGAGCCAGAGGAAAATAAGCGACTGCACTGTTTCTTGTCCACCTTTAAAATCTGCACAGCAGGGTCTGATGTTGGCTTGCTTGGCAACATAAATGGTCATCACTAAGTGCTCGGCCAGAGCAAGACCAACAGGAACGTCAACAGTTGTGCCAATTGAAATGATACTGGGCATTAAGTGATGGTGCCATACTACTACTACTCTTACAAACATCACTTCTACAGTTTTGGGTGGTTATTCTCAAATTATAGGAGTAATAGAATTCACTGTCTTTGCAGTCTTCTTTGATTTTGTTGATTCCTTTTTTTTTAGATTTTGGTTTAATGTGTAATTAACTTTATATCTGTTTGATTTCAGTTTTTTCCACGTTCCACGTTTCTTCCTGATAGTTTGTTTTTCATAAATTGAAGTCCTTCCCCCCCCATTCAAGGGTATCGAGAAAAAAGATACGCCTGAAGGTGCTGGTAGGACTCAGATAAGTATTGTCCCCCACTGCCGAACCAAACAACTCGCAGCACAATCTGCACCACCGTTTGGAAGCTTGCACTGTGTACCATAGGGTGCAGGTCATGCACAGGACATTCCATTAAGACGTCAGGGACATATTTCTCCCCCGTCAATGTCCTTTGTATAATGGGCAACTGGATGTTGATGATACGGACAGAACAGCCACGGGAGCGTTCGCATAGGTGTAACAGCCCCTATATCAGTGACTGCAGTCCACCCGCACTAAAACACCTAAACTGCCCATAGTTGGTTTTATACATTCCCCTGCTATGCCTTTTTATTTCCCAAATGAGTCAGCCTCACAGCAAAGGTATCGGCGTATGTACCTGATAGTTTCGATCACCAACCACGCTCATAAGGTGGTTGCCTATTTACATGTGAGATAGTACACAACTCTCTCTTTGCTAATTGAGAATTCAATAAATCTGAACCAGAATGCTATCTGTAATTATGTTTTTCAGCCCCAAATGTAACTGTAAAGCCGTCAGGAGACGGAAACACAGCCACTAAACGAGGAAGCACATGCACGTCAATGCTGCTTGTCAGTACCTTTTATTTCACCTAAAATAGCGCAGACAAAAGCCCCAAGAGCAGCACAAGATGATAACCCCAAAAAGAAGCTAGAGACAGTCCGTATATCCTGGATGGACACTGCCCACACAACCAGCAACAGCAAGAGATGTACAATAAACGTCACACATATATTCAAGGGTTGATGAAATGTTTTGGTGTTGAATACTGACACAGGACCGTTCTCACTCCAGAACAACTAACGAGAGTGGACTGAAACCAAATTGACCTGCTTGGCCCTGGTAGAATGATGTATTAGTCCATTAAATTCCACTGTCTTGAATATTTGCACACAACATGCTTATTTTCAGTAGAATCTAACGATTCTACTAGTACGAAGTCCAAGTGCAAAAAGATTTTGTGCTGGAACAAAATCTAAACGATTGCTTTTGGCGAGGATGTGTTTTCTGGTACTGGATGGATACAACATGGCTTGAAACTTTGTTTCCTTTCCAAATATCCTCCCCGTTTGGGTGTGAAACAGAAAAAAAAACAAATGTGAGTTGGCTCAGTGCTGTACCAGTTCTAAAAGGATATAGAATGCTAAGAGGCATTCTCCATTGCGTTACAGAGAACATGATTGCAGAGACAGTTTCCACGATGTAGCTGTGTGAAACATAGTTATATGAACTGCCCCCCATTGTCAAAATACTGTTTTTGTCCCGCCAGGTAGGTGTTTGGTGTTTTTCAACAAAACCTGGAGATGCTGTATGTGGTCTGATGGTTGGGAACGCAGAGGTTGCTGACTGTGCAGACACTGCCCACGATTGACCATGAACACGATGCCAAGTCCTGGCTGTCGTCTAGGTGGCGAACATCATAAGAAGAGTTTAATCATTCCATCACCTCGTGAATCAAGGAAAATCAAGTTTCATCAGTGCTCATCTCAATCAGAAAAGCATGTTTTCACGTGACGCAAAAGACAGGATTTGTCTTCAGTGGCTCAGCTGTAATTTGTCATCGTTAAAGTCAAATTACATTTTGATTATGTTCCGTTAATGGTTTTATCATTGAATAACTGGATTTTCGAGTTAACTCTAAGTTGTCCTGTGATGTTTGAAGGTTGTTGGGTAGTGTATACACAATCTGTATCAATAACAATGAGTGCTCAACTTTGCGACCGGGCGGGCTGGCTTTCACAAGGATCGATCCTGCACAGACCAGATCGCAACGCTTTGCATCATTGTTGACAGTCGAATGAGTGGAACTCATCCCTGATGCCAACTTTATCGACTACAAGAAAGCGTTTGACAGCGTAGATCGAGACACCCTGTGGAAGCTTCCTCGACATTACGGTGTGCCGACCAAGATAATCACTAGTATCAAAAACTCGTGCGCGAGTCTGACGTGGCAGAGTGATCCATGGTGATGGCAGCTTACGAAGGCATTGGAAGTGAGGACTGGCGTCAGACAAGGTTGCCTACTTTCACCAATTTTCTTTTTCTACTGGCAATCAACTGGATCACGAGGACCTGAACAGCTCAGAGAAGACATGGGATTCATTGACCACTCTGGGCGCAGCTCGACGATTTAGACTTCGCCGACGACCGGGTACTACTCTTGCCACACAGCCAGCACAGGCAGGCAGAGTAAACAAGCATGTAGTCCAGCCACTTCAGCACAAGTCGGGCTCAACATCCATAAAGGCCAATCAAGATTCCAAGATTCTCAAGGACAGTGAGGTGCTTATGTCCTCGACAAGCAGGGGGCACAGACGCTGACGATCATAGCAGGAATTGGAAAGGCCAGGGCACAGCGTTCGTTCGTCCAGCTTAACGGAACATCTGAGCTTCAAGGAACTGTCCAAATCAACACCAAGTCAGTGTTTCTTCGACGCTAAACAGTCGAAGGCACTTCTACAGTACAATGTGGAGACCTGGAGAACTGACAGTCGCCACCACCAGAAGTGCAGGTGTTCATCAACAGCTGTCTGAACAAGATTCTACGCATATGATTGCCAGACACCATCACAACAACGACTCTGTTAGAGAAACAAATCAGCTGCTCGCAGAACTGGAAATCAAAACAAGACTGTTGGGGCTGGATTGGACATGACACTGTGGAAGCCTGCAAGCGTATCACCAGACATCTTCTTAACCTATGGATTCCCCGACGGAAAGCGCAACACAGATAACTGTTCGGCCAAGGAACCTGGCGCCCAGGACTTGGAAGATGACCATCAGGAACATGGGTCTGAATTGGAAACCAGTCTGGAAAGCGTAGCCCTTACAGAGATGCCTGGGTTCCTTGATCAGTGGCCTGTGCAGGGTGGTTGTGTGGTGTGTGTGTGGTGTGTTTGTGTGTGTGTGGTGTGTGTGGACCCATGCATATATATATATATATATATATATATATATATATTATAGAGAGATCGAGAGAGAGAGAAGAGAATCCAGACCAGCTCAATCTGGTGCATTATTATGTACTGGGTACGCACAGTTTTTCAATGTCTCCAATCATGAGTATGTTCTTATCCCTTCCCCCACCTCCCCCCTCCTCCTGTTGCCTTTTTCTTCTCTGTATTCAAACCTTCTTCCCTACCCTTCCTCAGGTCGGCTCTGCGAGTTTCCCACCTCGTCCACGCCGCCATATGTCCTCATCCCCACTTCTCACCAGCTACAATGCTACCACCTTCTCCCCCGTCCAATTCATTCTTTTTGTTTTGTTTTTGGTTGAAGATTTTATTTCGCTGGGCTATGGTTCACGTGCTTTAAGTGTGCCTGAAGGGTGGTTTCTTACTCTTTACTTACCATGTATGTGTGTACATGTCATTTTCTGGCTCAGGGTGACAGTTTGCTGCGAGTCTCAATTAATTGAATTCCCCTTTTAATGTCAGTATCTTGATATAAAAGCAGCACATGTACTATTATTTCATATTATTTCTTTCTTTTTGTTCAACTTCTGGCATTCGTTGTATTGTACCCCTGGATCTCACATTTGTGTGCCCTTTACTTGTTTTTGCCAAACAAGCGACCCAGAGCGTTTCTCTATAGTGAGATCCCCATAATGTATAGACATGAAATTGAAGGTATGAGTTTGAAGACGAGAGAAGCTTTGATCAACCATTACTTACAAGAAAAAATTGTGAAACGGTCGACCAGAATTGATTGTCTGTTAAAAACAGCCAGCTGGAAATTATGACATCCACGGGAGAAATACAAGCTATAAAGAAGAAGGAATTTGCCGCTAATATTTTTAGTTAAGGGCCATCTCTCCTTGTATGAGATTTAGAGAGGATGTTCCATATCTCCACGTCACTGTCTTACGTAATTTCACATGGTCATTATTGTTTGTTGTCGTCACCACAAATCAGTTCCATCAACGGTAACCCAGCGGTACCAAATAGTAAACTGTACGATGAATCGAGTACTTTCTTTATGAGTGCTTTGTAAAACGTTCAACTTCAAATGGGCGTTGTAATCACTGCAAACGTGGAAATAGGGTCATACACACACACCCAATACGAAATCGGGAAGAAAACCCGTAAAGAAATCAGACCTGTCATCACAATACTTATCACGATGAATATGACCGCCATTGCTTTTGTACGTAGGAGAGAGTTTTAAATTTGAGTGGAGTTGAAAACACAAAGGCATCTCTCTGTGGAAATGATGGCAGATATTACAGAGAGAGATAAATAGATGACACTGCAAGAACCAGCACAATTTGTGTTGATCAGAAAAGTAAATATGGACCAAACATTTCCTTCGTGGTGAATTTAAATACAGTTGCTCACCAATTCATAGGCAGTGACGCAATCAAATACAGCTCATCAGCTAGAGACACCGCAAAACAGACACAGGTTGACACGGGTCCTGAAGACCATGTGTGTAGAAGACCGCCATGTTGCTGACGTTAGCTGGTGGGCAACCAATCAGAAACAGAAAATTAAAGCAGGTTGTTTTTGTATTTGACGGACAAATGTTTCCACCTCTGCGCTGACAATATTATACAGGCTTTGTTCCATGGTAAGAAGTCCATTTCGCTGAATACGAACGAGGCGCAGTCATCTCACATGACATGGTATTCCATATAACAGTTGTACATGATCAGAAGAGCAATAGCGATGAAAGATCCATTCTGTCAGCGTCACATTTCATTAGTGCAACTGAAAATAATATAAATTCCCAATTAAAAGTACGGAAATGTACGAGTGAAGACTATCAAAGATTATAGTTTAGTACACATGAGCTTAAACTTTTCCTGCCCCCCCCCCCCCCGGACTATTTAAATAAACAGTGTTGTCGTTTTAAAACTTTATGAACGTGCATGGGTTTTGTTTATTATAATATATAATTCGATATGTTCGCATACGCAACCAATGAAGATATGATTATCTATAGTCTAAGCCCTCTTCCGTATCCAAACGCCCTTCTTCCTCCCCTATCCCAAGCCTCCTCCTCCTTGCTTCCTATCCCTCCCTCTTAAGCTCCCTTTTCTCTTGCCCCCCCTATAACCCTCCCTAATAAAAAATCTTCTGATACAGTGATTGGCAGGGACTGTTGGGCTGTCGTTGTAATGTATTCTCCTTCTCATCCTGTCTCTATTAAGGTTGCTAAAAAATTGCCGCATTTTTTTTTGTTCGAGTTATCAGTACACGGGTGTCTTGAAGTAGCATTCTTGCTATCTAGTTTTGTAATCATTGTGTGATATTTCGTACTGGGTTTCAGTAAAACATAGTGGACAATGCAAGAAAGCCCGAACACACTGCATATGCTAAAACGTGGAACCAAACTGTCATTGGGGAATTAAACAGCATCCTGGCAGCAACAGATAAATTCGGAGATTGAAACGATCAACCCAATTCTACCGTCTGACGATGAACCAAGACAACGAAAAAACAAAAATAAAGAACAAATACAGATACAAAGAAAAACCCACATTCACTCCTGGCGCTGGTGTATAAACAATACCACCAATACAAACAGTGATAGAATATTAATATATGATAGGTGAGCATAAGATGAACCTTATGTTTTCAAATAATTCATCAAAGGAACAAGTTACAAAACTTAACTATGTTCCTGTTTTTTTAAACGTGTATTGTGAGAGTTCAGCAACCCACCATCCGGTGTTATGAAAAGGAAGGCTACTAAAGGTCTGGTGATGAATCGAGCGCTGCAGGCTGGGATTGTCTTCAAAAGCTCACGCCATCGGCCACGTGTTGTTAATATGCCTTAATACTGTGAGGATCTGTATACTGTGATAATAGGTATACTGTGATAACAATTACTGGAATGACTATATACTGTGATGATCCTATATACTGATAGGATGATCCATATTCTTTACCCTCTTGTTTCGCTAGATCTTAGAAAACGGAGCAAACCACATAGTCTTACTTTACTACTTCAGAGGGCCATGAGAGCTGAGTCCTGATAAAACTTTCTTGGGGATCATTCCAGTCATTTTGTGACCATGTGCCATTCTCGATTTCTCTGCGTGTTGATTCCAATACGTGCTATTCTATCAATCTACGCATATTTGCCTATTCTCCCCATGTGTATAGCCTTGGTTATTAGATTAGATGGTCAAAATGATAATGGTGGTCTAAAACCACAGCCCAAGAGATCACAATTTGTTTTTACCGCGTTCGCAGTTTTACAGTTCTTACTCTCTCTCGAAACTTCATCCTCCCCCTCTGCTCTCTCTCGTCGTCCCCTCTCTCCTCCTCTCTCGGTCTCTCTCTCTCTCTCCCTGCTTGTCCTCCCTCCCTCTCTCTCTCGCCTTCCCTCCTCTCCTCGCTCTCCTCTCCGCTCTCTCGCTCTCTCCTCTCGCATCTCTCTCGCCTCATCTCTCTTCCTACATTAATACCCAATTTACGACGAGAGAAAAAAACACATCATTTCTTGTTTAATTTTAATCTTTTCCCTGACCACATTCATTGTTTAGCTACTCTACCACACAGACAGCTCCAAAAGTGGTTTTTTCTCATGGCATGGAAGATACTCTTTCTCCATTTCGACCATGCTCCACAAAATAAGACCAACATTTCTCTCCAGGAGTACGAAAAAAGAAAAGTCTGCAGCCCCCAGTGGATTGATTTGCAGTATAAAGGCGAAGTAAGCCAAGAAGAGGAAGAGATGGGTGCTGTGCCATTGAGCCCTAAACGTCGTCAGCTGATCGTGTGACTGTGAATCAGAAACATTAAGGACGGCGATGAAAGAATAATAATTGGTCCATGTGTACAACCCCAGGCATTGCAGGGCATTTCTATGTTAAATGTTCCTCCTCCCTTGCGGAAAAGAAAATCAGAATTGAAATTCAAATCGTCCTTAAGCAACCAAGTTTTTACAGGACACAACACAAAGCAAAATAATCAAATTATTATCTCTTAAAGAGTTTTTGGATGTAGAAACACTAGATTTAACTGCACAACTGCATCACCCTTAGATAAATTGTAATTGTGGATGCACAGGATTTGAAATTGCTTGCAGATATTTTTTAAAATGAACTGTTCTTTCATCTGTTGCTTTTGCCCTTACGCTTGACAATATTTAAAAGCAAACAAAACAAAACAAACAAAAAAAAACACCACCACCACCAACAAAAAAAAAAACAACAAAAAAAACAACAAAAAACAAAAACAAATTACCAACACAAACAAAAACAAACAAAAAAACAACCACCACAAATTTCATCTTCGAATTAAACTACATCTTATTTTTTTTCGCTTAGTCTGTTTGTTCATGTGGTATCCTGTTCTATGTAAGCACACCACTAATGAATACCAATTCTTGGTTTTACTCATTTCTCTCTTCTGTTAATTAAAATAGACATTTGTACTGTTGCTAATATAAGTCTGATATGTATATGTAAATAACTATAGTATGTACTGTACGTATGCAAGCAGCATGCATGCTGTAATGTATGTACGTATCTATCTATCTATCTATAGATCTATCTATCTATGTATATGTATATATATATCTTATAATATTATATATTATATATATATATATATATTATATATATGTGCGTGCGTGCGTGTGCGTGCGTGTGTGTATGTGGTTATTTCATGGTAATAAACCTTGGTTTTGCGATTTTGAGTCCAGTTTTCTTTTGTTTCCAATTAAACATTTTTTCAAAAATTCTTTTAATCTTTATAACACGCCTCAGCTCTCTACATAATGATCAGTGTTGAATGATGATACCAGAACGATTTAGTCCTAATTTAGTGACAATAGGTTTTTACCTCAATCAAGCAAGTGTGACCCTCCTCTGGTATCAGTAGATCTTGCTATATGTTCCACACATCTCCATTTTTGATTGACACTGTTATGTGTGTACCGAACACATTTATCTTCTTGGAAATTGAGTTTCCACTGGCAGGATGTCTTTCAAGTTCTGATTGTCCTGGTAACTTGATTGATTTTTCGGCATAACCCAAGTCAGAAATCTATCATCATTTAATGTTATGCCATGCTTGCGGACATGAGTTTTTTAAAAACAGTATGTCTCTCATCTTAAAGTCTTTGATTTTGATTTTGGGGGATGTAACGTAATCCTATTGTAGAACCGATCTATATTTCCCTAGAAGACGGAGTATGGCTTGCTGCCTTAATGGCGGGATGAAAAACGGTCCATACACGGTCATACACACAAAAAACTCCACTCCTTTCTTGGGCGGATTGTCTCTATACAGGGAGTGTACGCAGGAGTATCAGGCCTGCGTACGCTGAGAAGAATAGAAGAGAAGAAAGAACGATACATAGAAACTGAATTTACTGCAGTATTTTGATCATGGCAGCAGCAGCGTTGTACCTATTATTGAATGTTCTGCCCATGCCACCTTGTGCATGATTCAGACTGCAACACATTGATGGCGTCTCCTGAATCCAATGATCATCAACTCATAGACCTTTTTAAAGATTTGATGGAAAGTCAGAGACAGAGACATTGATAATGATCACCTGTTTGTCTCTCTTTATAAATTCACCTTACGTCAAATGTGATAATTAATGGGGAATTGTGGGGGTTGTTTTGTGAAAAAAAATAACCACACACACACCCATACACACACACACACCACACACGCACCCCCGCACGGCACGCACTGCACACGCACGCACAGCGCACGCACAGCACACACACAACCTTTGTTTTTAACTTCGCTGCTTTGAATTCTCCACTTCTTGGCTGACAGTTTTTTAACATAAATTATGTATTTTGAAAGGTCCTCTCTGGCTATTGCTGGGAATTTGCTCTATTGTCAACTATGCACAACAAACAAGCTATCTCACACCTACTTTTTATATTACAATGCAAACAGGGGGGACTATCGTCTTTACAAATATTCCACGAGAGATCAGCAATGAAAGGCCACAGAAATCTGGGATGTTGCTGTGAGCTGGGATACAAATAATAAAATATAATGTCACAAAATGCTTGGCCTGTTCTGGATGAATTGAATTCAGAGCCAGACTTGAATTATGATTGAAAATAGGGCGAGAGAAATTTCCCAGTGACCGAAGCACACAACCCGACACGCAGAAGTATCATTCTTTTGTTGTGCCTGGAACCATATTCTCGAGGCAGAACAGGAAAACCTTTTTTTCGTTTGAAATGGAGTGCTTTCAATTTCAGGATGTGCTTCAAGACGTCTTGATAAAAACTTTGAGTTGAAAAATAACAGCGTCCCTGCAATGGAAACTGATCTCATTTTGTATTGTCCAGATATGAACAGATCTATCCATTGTGGCCAAACACAGACGACCCAGAACTCTGCTCTGTAGTGTATTGACCTCCAAGCTAAAGGTTCCGATGATGATAACATAATTATCTCGGATACATCAATTCAGTTCTCACACAGCAAAGGAGCATTATAATTACAAATAAAACCAACAGGCCCAAAAAAAAAAAAAAAAGCAATTGGTTGATAATGAACATCATTGACAGCAGGAATGCAGGCGTTCAGAGTGAGCTACACAGCATAATAACCTATTAATTGTCCGTTGTGGTTGTGTTCCGATGTACGTTTATTTATGCTTTATAGATAATTCAAAAACTTATTGATCTGTAGCAACGGGATAAACAGCCGTTGAAAGATGGAAGCAAAACAATCAACGCATAAAAGAACACACACACACACACACACACCACACACCCACACACACACCCACACACACACACACACCACACACCCACAAACGCACGCACGCACGCACGCACATGCTCAAACACACACCACACACACACACACACCACACACACACCACACACACACACAACAACACACACACACACACACACACACCACACAAAACACACACACACCACACACACACACCACACACACACAACAACACACACACCACACACACACATACACACACACAAGCACACGCGCACTAGCGCACTTGCGCAACGCACGCACACATTCAGAGCTCAGCGACCGTCCTTTACATTCACGTTTCCATGCCAGGATACCAGTGTGTGTGTGTGTGTGTGTGTGTGTTGTGTGTGTGTGTGTGTGTGTGTGTGTGTGTGTGGGTGTGTTTGTATTGTGTGTGTGTGTGTGTTGTGTGTGTTTGTTGTGTGTGTGTGTGTGTGTGTGTGTGTGTATTCGTGTGGTGTGTGTGTTTGTGTGTGTGTGTGTTGTGTGCGTGTGTGTGTGTGTGTTGTGTGTGTTGTGGTGTGTTGTGTGTGGTGTGTGGGTGTGTTCGTGTGTGTGTGTGTGTGTTGTGTGTGTGTGTGTGTGTGTGTGTGTGTGTTTTGACAAATAGGATACGTGTACGATAAAAGTTTAGCTCTATTTCATTTTTCTTTGAAATTTTGACAAAAATACATAACAATTAAAACTTGAGATANAAGGGGAAATAATTCAAGGAAACAAACCAAGATAAACGAAAAACATTTTCGCTTGCATTTAAAACCAGTCACAACACACATATTCCATATATCTAGATTCCGTTTACATAAGTTCATGGTCTAATTTTCAGTGCATAAAAGATACACATTGCCAAATTTCTACGGATCACCATGTTTTCAGATTGCATCAAATAAGCTAACAAATCGCCCATTTGGAGAGGAATAGAATCTTGATAATTGTTTTATCGCAAGCATGGTACTTTGAGACATCACACAAGGAATGAAATTCGTTCTCAATATCATTACAAGAGAGAGAGAGAGAGAGGCGAGGGAGAGAGGAGAGAGAGAGGAGAGAGATGGAGGAGAGAGAGAGAGCGAGAGAGAGAGAGAGAGAGAGAGGAGAGAGAGAGAGAGAGAGCGAGTGAGAGAGACAGACAGACAGACAGGACCGGACAGACAGACAGACAGACAGAAAAGAAAGAACGGACAGACAGACAGACAGACAGAGAGACAGACAGACAGACAGGGACAGACAGACAGACACACACAGAAGGGCGGGTGATGATGCTAGATCAGGGAGGGAGGCATCGGTATGTCGGAGGAGGCAGAGGGGTAGGGAGGGGTGGT
>JADBJO010004327.1:97500-107500 GCA_016801955.1 Conus betulinus | reverse complement strand
CTTAGTTGTTACATTTAGTCTCAACAAACGTTCAGATCAGGGGACATGGCCCAGGGCCAGAAGCAACCCAGCTGAGGGATGGCGAGAGGATCTATTCGCGACAGAGTGTGTGTATTTGCATGCGTTATATATATATATATATATATATATATATATATATATATATATATATATATATATATATATATATATATATATAATGCTGAACAATCAAGTAGTGGGGGAAAAAGTGCAGGTTAACAATTCTTCCATCATTATAGTAATGATTTGGCAAAGATTTGAAATTGAAAAAAAAAAAAAAAAGATGAAGGAAATGGGAAAATGTATATCATAACTATGAAAACCCTTCACTAGCTGCATGAGGAAACTATCGCAATCCCTCTCGAAGTCAGATCTATATATGTATCGCCTGCTCCGAGGCCTTTTCGTCCGCTGGGTCGGACATCATCAGGGAGACACGTCTGATTGTGTCTGTGCTCTTGGCGTCAAATAAAGACACATCACGGTCAATAATTCTGTGGTGTTCTGACCGCCAAGGGTTCGAAAAAAAGAAGAATCCAACAGCACCCCCAAAGCAGCCAGCGAAAGGTAGTAGAAATAAAACAAAACGAAAGAGTTGAGAGGAAAAAAAGTTGCTGAAAACGTGTGTGTGTGTGTGTGTGTGTGTGTGCCAATGTGCCTGCTTCGTTGTTCATGGCGAATTTTCCGGCTCTGGGCATCAGATCTGCTCTCAATCTGATTCTATGATTTCCCCACAGCTGCGTTTGAAATCACTGAAGAGCGGTACTGCAATGAAACCTCTGATACTTACTGTCTTGCTGATTTTGTCTGTCCTGATGCTGCCAATTCGTGTGCTATCATGATGGTTCCACAGTGTTCTCTGTAAGCACAGAGAAATAAAACTGGCAAAATTGGAATGGTGGGTTGTCGAACGGAGACTCAAGCTCTGGAACAGTTATCGTGGGTGGTCACATCATCAGAGTTAGTTGAACCATGAATACGCGAATAGGACATGTTCCAAAGAGCCAAACGAAAACTAACTAACAACAACGAACCAAACATAATCACACCAAAACAAGACAAACTACAAGAACAAGAGCAACAACACCAGAAAAAAGTCGATCCCACAGATAGCCACCTGATATATGCATGTTTCCAGCTACTGCACAGAAATGTGCTTGTGCAACAGACCATCTTTCGTCGTTGTTTTGTTGTTGGCGTTGTTGCAGCTGCTGCTGCTACTACTCGTATTGCTCCATTTTCAGTTTCTCTTTTACACCACCACCGTCCTTCCCATCCACTCTCCCTTTTTTGTCTTCTCTTTAAATCTGCAGACGTTCCACTTTATTTTCAGCTCAGCTCAGTCTGAAATTTCAGCGAAAAACGTTTGCTTGGGAAAGGAACACAACCGTGCTGGTGTAGATTGCCAAGGCAGATTTGGAGAAAGCTTCTGCAGATTTCAAAGTGCACTCTGGAAGAGATAGAGAACGACCGAACGCGCGTTTGAGGCGAACATAACGTTTGGAGTTCACATTTACCTCTTCGTTTGTGGCTCCCTGTATATGGCTGATGGGTCCTGTTTCACACCAACCTCCACGGGTACTAACTGAGGTATATCTGAGGGATGAGCTTTGATCTGATTTTAAGAGAATGGTGGTACAGGCCCTTAGCTATCAACACCTGGTCCAATCTCCATGCTTCTGTTTCTCCCCTTCTCCCTTTCACATTGCTTCTTTCCCTTTACCCTCAGATCTTCTCCACCTTTCCACTTCTCCTTTTTAAGAAATTCTCTTCTCAACACACACACACACACACACACACGCACACACCGAGCGCGCGCGCGCACACACACACACACACACACACGCACACACACACACACATACACACACACACACACACACACACACACACACACACACACACACACACACACAAGCGCGCGCGCGTGTGCACACGCGCTTGCGCCTGCACGAGAGACACAGAGAGAGAGAGAGAGAGAGAGGGAGACAGAGAGAGTAGAGATGTATAGAGAGTGTGGGGGGGAGGAGGCTGTGTGTATATGTATATGTGCGTGTATGCCGTGTGTGGTGTGTGTGTGTGTGTGTGTGTGGTGTGTGTGTGTGTGTGTGTGTGTGTGTGTGTGTGTGTCTGTGTGTCTGTGTGTGCGTCTGTGTGTCTGTGTGCGTGCGTGTGCGCGCGCGCATGTGCGCACGCGCACAGAGGGTTGAGCAGAAGGACAGATTATTCAACGATTTTCAAAACAAAAGATTAGTATCAGCTCCATCGATCAGACTCCACAACAGTCCCACTCATCAGTCACCCACTGTTGGCATTCCCTTAAAACTGACATTGACCGCTACAGCTGATAGACACCACTGTTGGCATTCCTTTAAATTGACATTGACCAATACAGCTGATAGACACCATTGTTGGCATTCCTTTAAACTGACACTGACCGCTACAGCTGATAGGAAACAGAGTGATAGCTGGAAGCGAGTGGTGAAAATTGCAATTCAGCGACTTGCTTGGCAATCTAGATAACAGGATGCTTCTTTTTCTCCCGGGATATGACGCCCCTAATCACGTGAGTGAGTTTATAGCGGGGCGCCTTTGGGAAGGGGGCAGTGATATCACTGTGGGCAGATTGAGCTTGTAGTCTCCATAGAACATTATTTCCTTTTCTTCTCACCATGAAACTGGGGCGTCTGTGTATCAAAGGCACAACGCTCCATCCTTCTTGCTATTTTATCAGCCTGTCTGATTGTTTGTCTCTACTTGTTTGTGTCTCTGTGATTCTGTATGTTGCTCCTCCTGTCTGTCTCATTCTTTTTCTGTCTGTCTGTTTGTCAGTGTCTGTTGGTCTGTGTCTGCGAGTCTCTCGGTGTGTTTTGTTTACCCATCTGTCTGTCTGTTTGTCTGTCCTGACCATCTGTCTGTCCTGTCAATCTGTCTGTCTGTCTCTGTAACCGTCATTGTGTCTATCTCTCTGTCTTTGTGTATCTCGCTGTCTCTTTCTCTGTCTCTGTCTCCCTCTCTTTCTCTCCCTCTCTCTCCATGTGCGTGCACGCATGCACAAAGCGTCTCTCTCTCTCTCTCTCTCTCCTCTCTCTCTCTCTCTCTCTCTCTCTCTCTGTAGTGTGTGTGTGTGTTGCGCGCGCGCGCGAGCGTGTGTGTGTGTGTGTTTGCGCACGCGCATTTGTGTGTGTGTGTGCGTGCGTGCGTGCGTGCGTGTGTGTGTGTTGTGTGTGTGTGTGTGTGTGTGTGTGTTGTGTGTGTGTGTGTGTGCGTGCGTGCGTGTGTGTGTGCGTGCGTGCGTGCGTGCGTGCGTGCGTGCGTGTGTGTGTGTGTGTGTGTGTGTGTGTGTGTGGTGTATCGTTTGTGTGTGTGTGTTGATGATGGAGAAAAGGAGGGATCTATCACGATTTTCAAAAACAAACTGTTAGTATCAGCTGCGGTGATCAGACTCCAACGTCCACTAATCATCATCCACTATTGATGTTTAGTTAATTCTAGTATTGTCCTACCGGAACGGATAAACTCAAAGACTGATTGCAAGAAGCAAGTGGCGGAAAAGTTGCGTTTCAGCAACTACCCCCTGGCAATCTGATAAGCATGCAGGATGTTTCTTTTTCTCCCCGGATATGACGCCCCAAAATCACGTGAGTGTTTCTAGAGGGGAGGTCTTTGGGAATGGGGCAGTGAGATAATCACTGTGGTACAATTGAGCTTGTAGTCTCCCCCCCCCCCTTTCTCATAGAACCCCCCCTTACTTTTTCTCCTTTTCCCTTTTACCCTTTTCTTTTCTCCACCTCCTCACCATGAACTACTGGGGGCGTCCGTCTTTGTATCAAAAGCACTAACCTCCTTCCTCTACCAAGTGCTGATCACTATCACTTGCAAATGGGGAAAAAAAAAAAGACAAAAAAAAGAAAAAGAAAAGAAAATCAACAGAAACAGCATTCGTGTGCGTTGTGTGTTGTGTGTGTGTGTGTGTGTGTGTGTGTGTGTGTGTGTGTGTGTGTGTGTGAGAGAGACGAGAGGAGAGAGAGAGAGGAGAGAGAGAGAGAGAGATGAGAGAGAGAGAGAATTAGTGCATGTGTGGTAGGAAGAAAGGGATGTATGGGGTGATTGTTCACACACACAACCACACACACACACCACACAACACACACACCACAACACCACACACACACGCACGCACGCACGTACGCACGCACGCTTCCGCGCGCGCGCGCACGCACGCACGCACGCACCGCACGCACGCACACACACACACACTGGGTTATAAGAGTCCCCATTGTAACCGTTGCTCTGATTGATTTCCTTGTTTTTGATAATGTTTGTTAGGTTATTTTATTTGTTTCTGTATTCTGTTTTATGTTTCTGTTGTTTTTTTTTTTTTCCGTTTAGTATTGCCGAGACCCCTCCCCGTCCCCTCCCCCCCACATTCTTTACCCACTCCCGCACCCGCCTCCCCTACTTCCCCCCTGATCCCCATCTGACCCCTTTCCTCCCCTCATCCCCCTCATCTTGGAATGATCCTGATTTAACACTTTGTGCTGTTACCCTTTTCTTTCTTAAGTATCCCCTCCCCTTCAAATATGTCAAGATTGGATTTCCTTACAACATTAAAAAAAAAACACCTTGTGCATATACCTTATACTTAACGTATTTTCGGCTGTCCTCTCGCACCCGGCGCACACACTACACTTACACATGGCACCAGACACTCGCTACACAATGCACGCGCGCGCACCACACAACACACGCACACTCCACAACGCACGCACGCACGCGCGCGCGGACACCTACACACACACACACGCACAAGACACTTGGCCTTTTTTTTGTCTAATATCACTAAAGTGAAAAGACATTAAATTAAAGAACAACCACGACCACACACACACCAACACACAAAACACACACACACACACACACACACAACACACACACAACCACACACACCACAGAGATTAAAATCACTGCACGCGGCAAGAACCCCATACAAAACCAACACTACAACAAATCCGTGCCCCACTGGGTTTTTCTATTCAGACAGTCCGCCCCGTTTCCCCTTCAGGTGGCACTTACCGTGTTTGTTTTCACACGGCACACGCTGAGCCATTCAGCATGGTCCACGATAAGTTATCTCGACTTTCTGCGACAAACCAACTAGGAGGTGCTTTTCACGTATAAAGAACGGAAAATCTCATCATCGTCTACTTTGGTGTGGGCAAAATAGAGAGAGGACGATGGAGACAGATTGACTTCCATCAGTTTTTTTTAATCTTCATAACATGATAGATTTGAATTACGTTTATTATCATTATTATTGGTATTGTTGTTATTATAAAACATTGTTGTTCAATCATTATTATATTATTATTATTATTTACTATTATTATTATTATTATGAACATAATCATTATTATTGTTATTTCATTATTGTTGTTATTATGTGTTACATAGTGTTGTATGTTAAGTGTGTAATTATCAAACAAATGTTTCCATCACATTAACACACACTCACACAGACACACACACAAACACACACCACACACAGACACACACACACACACACACACACCCACACACACACCACACACACACACACACACACACACACGACACACACATAAGTGAAGACACACGAGAAGAGAGAGAGGCAAGAGAGAGAGAGAGAGAGAGAGAGAGAGAGAGAGAGAGAGAGAGAGAGAGAGAGAGAGAGAGAGAGATAGAGGTATGCGATTCTCTCTCTCTCTCTCTCTCTCTCTCTCTCTCTCTGCACGTGTGTGTGTGTGTGTGTGTGTGTGTTGTGTGTGTGTGTGTGTGTGTGTGTGTGTGTGATTGCACTGCCCATCTTACCCTGCTGTTGTTTCAGAGGTACAGTATAGTGTACAGTAGGTCCCCCTCACTACATTCTTCTGGATTCTTATCCCGGTCTACATTTTCCCTCTGGTGGATGTGGACATTCAGCTTGATAGTCAATCACTTGGAGTTGACATGAACTAGAGATCGCCTCTCATTGATTTAGCACATGAAAACTTAATTGATCTTCATTGAACCGATCTAGCACATTCCCCGCGTAGCTTGCATTCTCGCAGACCCGATAAATGGGTTAGTAACGATTAGTTTGCTGGACTGTTCATCTGTTCTGGCATGGCCTTCTTGTTCCATTTCGCTCGAATGCCCAACGTTTTTCAGAGCCGTGTTTCAGAACTCCAAACTGTCCTGTGGCTCTTAGTTTGGATTGAATAGAAAAGTAAGTTCTACTTGTTTCATTTGCTGACAGAGAAATGGTAGCCAATTATTGTGTATGGCATATGCAATTTTTAATCTTATCAAATACACATGGAATTTTTTTCGAAAATTGACAGTCCAGGTATTATCAAGAGAGAGAGAGAGAGAGAGAGAGAGAGAGAGAGAGAGAGAGAGACACACACACACACACACACACACACACACACACATACACCACACACCACACACACACACACCCAAACCAAAATGACAGGTACGTTGTGCGTGGACACACGCACGTGCATTCATACCTGCGCAGGTGAGTGTAGTGGGGGATGGGGGTGGGGGGGGGATGAGGGGGGGGGTAGGAGGTGGTGGTGGTGGTGCGTGTGTGCATGCGTGCATGGAGATATATCCTTAGGATGAAGTTTGGTTCGATTTGATTAAAAGAGATTGTGGTATATGGCTTTATTGATGAAGACCCTACCCCATCCCAACTCTTCTTCTTCTTCTTTGTCCCCACTATCTAATCATCATCCTGCCCCTCTCAATCTTCTTTTCCTTCCAGCTGCCTTTCCTCCCCCCCCCCCCCCCCCCCCCCCCCCCCCTCCTTTTTCTCTCATTTGATTCCTCAATGCATTTGGTCTCTCTCTCTCTCTCTCTCTCTCTCTCTCTCTCTCTCTCTCTCTCTCTCTCTCTCCGCGTCTGTCTCTGTATCTCTCTCTCTCTCTTTTTCTTTCTCTCTCCTCCCTCTCTCTCTCTCTCTCTCTCTCTCTCTCTCTCCTCTCTCTCTCTCTCTCTCTCTCTCTCTCTCTCTCTCTCTCTGTGAGGCCGGTCTGTCTGTCTGTCTGTCTGTCTGTCTCTCTCTGTCTCTCTCTCTCTCTCTCTCTCTCTCTCTCTCTCTCTCTCTCTCTCTTGTACTCAGATGATCACTGACCACAAAAGTCGAAATAAATCGTCAGGATCTTTAGCGGTTCCTTAGCAACCCATATTTGAAGGAATGAAGAGTGCAATGAAGAATATACCGTGTAGAATAATGCACGCACACGCGCACACGCGCGCGCGCGCGTGTGTGTATGTACGTGCACGCACCCACGTGTGTGTGTGTGTGTGTGTGTGTGTGTGTGTGTGTGTGTGTGTGTGTGTGTGTGTGTGTGTGTGTGTGCGCGCGCGCATGTGTAAACGCACACACACACACACACACACACACACACACACACACACACACACACACACACACACACACGTACTCGACACTTAGAACAGGGTATAATTATTGAAAGGAGAGATCTATGAACACTTTCTACAACATACTATTAATGCCACCTCTATGAACTGAGCTGATCAATCACAAGCTGTGGACATTCCTCTAGGCTAGTACTGACCACCGGACTAACAAACTAGTCACAAAATACGTGTGGTGAAAAAAATTGCATTACGGCAACTTGTCTGGCAATCTAGATAATCGGGCGTTTTATTCTTGCCGGATATGACGTCCATAATCACGTGCGTGTTAAGAGCAGGGCGCGCCTTCCGGCAAGGCCGCCTTGATACCGTCATGGACCGATGAAGAGTTTGTTGTGTCCCTGGAACATTGCTTGTCTTTCTACACGCCCATGACACTGGGACGTCTGTGGAGAGAAGGCGCAAGCTTCCTTCTTTATTAATACTCGGTCTGTCCGTCTGTAACTCTAATTCATCATATTCCTGTCTGTCTATCCGTCCGTCCGTCTGTCGTCTGTCTGTGTGTGTCTGTGTGTCTGTGTGTCTGTCTGTCTGTGTGTGGTGTCCGTCTGTCTGTCTGTCTGTCTGTCTCTCTCTCTCTCTCTCTCTCTCTCTCTCTCTCTCTCTTTGGTTGCTCTATATGATCGACCCTTTATCGGGTGATGAGGACTGGGCGTAAACTTTGTGTCTCCATCTCTGTCTGTCTGTCTGTCTGTCTGTCTGTCTGTCTGTCTGTCTGTCTGTCCCGTCCGTCCCTCTCCGTTATTATTTGTCTCTCTCTTCGTGTTTGTCTCTAGGTCTCTGTTTCAGTCTCCCTGTCTCTGTCTTGCTCTGTTTCTGAACGTCAATCAGTTTCTCTCTCTCTCTCACTCTCTCTCTCTCTCTCTCTCTCTCTCTTCTCTCTCTCTCTCCTCTGTCTCTCTGTCTGTATCTCCTCCTGTCTGTTGTCTTTGTCTGATTGTCTGTGTCTGTCTCTGGTCTGGTCTCTGTCTCTGTCTCTGTCTCGAGAGAGAGAGAGAGAGAGAGAGAGAGAGAGAGAGAGAGAGAGAGAGAGGCATGTGGGAACAGTCTACGGGTAGGAAAGAAGAAAGACGAGGCTGCGGACATGAACGATGTTGAGATCAACACTATTGGTCAGGGATAGCCCGACTCCAAGAACCCAAACAACACGAACAACCCCGACAACTCAACAGCACCAACAACACAAACAACTCCAGTAACACCAACAACACCAACAATTCCAACAACACCAACAACGCACACATCTCCAACACCAACAACACAAACAACACTAACAACCCGACCAACCCACACACAACTCCAAGAACTCAACACAAGCAACTCTAACAAATTAAGCAAGACAAAAAACAAAAACAACACCAAGGACACAAACAACCACAATACCCCACACAACTCCAACAAACCAAACGACCCCAAGAAACCCAAAACAACCCAAACAACATCAACAACCCTAACAACCCCAACAACCCTAACAACACCAACACCACCACCAACCCCAACAACCCTCAACAACTCTCAACAACACTCAACAACACCAACACACCCAACAACCCCTAACAACCCCAACAACATCAACAACACTATCAAAACCAGCAACCCTAACAACACCAACAAACCAACACCACCGACGACCAACACCAACAACCCTCAACAACCCTTAACATCATCAACAACACCACACCAACCCCCAACAAACCACCAACAACACCAACAACCCTCAACAACCCTCAACAACATCAACAAACACCACCAACCCCCAACAACCCCAACAACACCAACACCAACAGTCCCAACACACGACAACTCTAATAACACCAACAACCTCCAACAACCCCAAGAACCCCAACACCAACAACACCAACAGCCCCAGCAACCCTAACAACCCCAACACCAACAACACCAACAACATCAACAACACCAACCACACCAACAACACCAATAGCCCCAATGACACCAACGACTCCAATAACCCAACAACCCCCAACCCCCAACAACCCCAACAACCCCAACACCAACAACACCAACAACTCCCAACAACCCCCAACAACCCCAACAGCTCCAACAACACCAACAACACCAACAACACCAACAAAGCCAACAACGCCGACAACACCAATAACCCCCTAACAACCAAATAAAAACAAACTCAGCAAACCCAACAACCCAGGAACACCAACAACCTAAACAACCCCAGCTTCCTCCAACAACCCAACAACTTCAACAACACCAACAGCACCAACAATGCCAACATTACCATCAATACAAACAAACCCTGTCTGGGTTTTGTATTCATTCAGCTCGTTACCCCGTGGTGCCGTGTGTTTCCATTATGTAACGTGTTGCTTCACACACGGCACGCTGAGCCATTCAGCATGGTCACGACAAGTTATCGACTTTCTGTACAACCAGAAGGTGCTTTTCCAAGCATAACGAAAGGAAATCTCACGATTTTCTTCTTTGTTAGGAACAAAAAGAGAGAGGAGAATAATGTTGAGGAAGGATTACCTGT
>JADBJO010004327.1:52500-60000 GCA_016801955.1 Conus betulinus | reverse complement strand
TGATATATAAGGAAAAACACGAACTACTCACGACGGTGATTAAAACCACACCGCCATCCCCTCCTTTTCCTTCTTTCTTCCACCCCCCCCCCCCACCCACTCCTCTCCCCTCTGCCTGCCCCCCATCCACTGCCCCCACCCCCACCCACCCCATCCCCGGGCCCCAACACTTCCGTCCTCACCCCCTAAATAACATCATCCAAACCACTAATCCAACAAGAGTCGCCGACAAACTCGCCACAACCTGTGAAAAGAGGGAAAGGAAGAAGAAGAAGAAAAAAAGTGAAGGAGGAGGGACAGAAGATCTGGAAGAAAAAAAAAATCCAGGAGTTCGTGGGCGCCGCCAGATCGCCTCCTCCAGCTGGAAATGACCCTCTCCATGGCCACTCACCCGGGTCCTGTTCGCCTCTCCAGGCCTCTTGCCAAGACCTCCCCCCTAATTAAAAGGACAGCGCCAAGATGAGCAGCCCTCGGCCAGCCTGCGGACTGCGTTCAGTTGGCGCGGCTGTATTGTTTGTTTTTACTGCTTACTTCTGGCTTTTTCTTCTTCTTCTTCTTCTTCTTCTTCTTCTTCTTCTTCTTTCTCTTCTTCTTCTTCTTTTTAAATATCTCTGCTCAACATGAGTAGCCTTACTGAGTATTGTTTTTGGGTCTCTGTCTGTGTCTGTCTCTCTTTCGCTGTCTCTGTCTGCGTGTCTGTCTGTGTGTCTGTCTATCTTTCTTTCTTTCTCAATGAGTGTGTGTGTGTGTGTGTGTGTGTGTGTGTGTGTGTGTGTGTGTGTGTGTGTGTGTGTGTGTGTGTGTGTGTGTGTGTGTGTGTGTGTGTGTGTGTGTGTGTGTGTTGTGTGTGTGTGTGTGTGTGTGTGTTGTGTGTGTGTGTGAGGAGAGAGAGGAGAGAGAGAGAGAGACAGAGACAGAGAGAGAGAGAGGAAAATGGTTTATTTCCATTTAAACAACAGCCCCTACTGAAAAGGGATCTATATCCAATGGCACTTTAACGACGAAGAGAGAGAGAGAGAGAGAGAGAGAGGAGAGAGAGAGAGAGAGAGAGAGAGAGACAGAAGGCACAGACAGAGACAGGACAGACAGAAGAAGAGACAGACAGACAGAAGACGAGAGAGAGAGAAGAGAGAAAAAGAGAGACAGACAGACAGTCGGAGGAACAACAGACATAAACAGAGAGAGAGAGAGGAGAGAGAGAGAGAGGAGAGAGAGAGATGAGAGAGAGAGAGAGAGAGAGAGGAGAGAGAGAGAGAGAGAGAGAGGAGAGAGTGTGCGTCCGTGCGTCCGGAGCGTGAGAGTGTGTGCCTGTGCGTCGTGCGTCCGTGCGTGTGTGTGTGCCTGTGCGCATGCGAGTCGAGCTTGTGTTGTGTGTGTGTGTGTGTGTGTGTGTGTGTGTGTGTGTGTGTGTGTGTGGTGTGTGTGTGTGTGTGCGTGCGTTCGCGCGTGCGTGCGTGCGTGCGTGCGTGCGTGTGTGTGTGTGTGTGTGTGTGTGTGTGTGTGTGTGTGTGTGTGTGTGCATGTGCGTGTGTGCACGTGCGCGCATGCTTGTGTGCATCCTTGCTCATCCAATTTCAGACTAGTTATTGAAAGTGAAACGCCCTCTGATAATGAAATAAAAAAGAGAGAAACGATAACATTCAGCAGTTAAACACACACACACACACACACACACACACACACACACACACACACACACACACACACACCACACACACACGAAAAAAGAAAACCATCTTGAAAACGAAATTCAACGTTGGAAAAGAATGAAAAAAAAAAATTGAATGGAATTGGACATGGCTGTTCTGACACACAAAAAAGGAAGAGTCAAGTGAGCTATGGAAGACAAAACATAGACGGAATAACGATAAGATGCAACGGCAAATGGACATCCCACGGGGTGGGGGGGGGGGTGGAGTGGGGGGGGGAACTTAAGCAAATAGTTCCGCTCACAAGAAATAAAAAAGGAACTTCGCAAGCAAAAGAATGCTTTAACTTGTCACAATAACTCTAACGGAATCGGATGATATGTTAAAAGAAACAAAGAACTGAAAACTTACATGTAGAAAGGGAAATAAATGACATTGAAATGAGAAAAATGTAGATAATCTATCAAAACTGAGGCAGTTGGAATACGAACATAGGGGGGGGAGGGGGGGGGGGGGGGGGGGAGGGGGGGGGGGGGGGGGGGAGGTAGTCAGTCTTTGTAGAATTCTGAAGTCGTAAGAAATATGGAAAATGATAAAAAGTCATGGAATAAATGGCATGACAGTAAACCTCTCGATAATCTCCTTGAGACAACTGGGAAATCGAGTCTTCCGTTGTTTGAATGAGGGATAGAGTAATGGAGAAATGTCTATAGGAAAAAAAAATGAAAGAATGATAACTGGTCTTCCGAAAGGAGAGAAGCCACCAGAATACTTGAAGAACTGGTGACTGATCTTATTCCTAAATTGAACTGGTAAAATAGCTTCAGCCTGCATTACAAATAAAAATAAAGACTGTTTTTACCTATCTCATAAAGACGACCAGATGGATTTCATTCCGGATGGATCCAGGCCATAGTTTTCCAACAATCTAATATTTAATTCGTTATTTAGAGGTTAATCGCTTACCTGGATTATTGATTTATGTCGACTTCGAGAAAGCTTTCTGTTCAGTTACCTTGTTATGTATGAGACGTTTCGATCTCTTTGGTCTTCTTCAGGCAAGACAAACATAGAAGACAATGAGACAAAACATTGAAGACAATGAGACAAACATAAGACAATGAGACAAAAACTGGAAGACAATGAGAACAAACATTGAAGACAATGAGACAAACATGGAAGACAATGAGACAAACATGGAAGACAATGAGACGAAGAACGGACAGACAGTCAATGACTCCTCACACATGGGCGCCAAACTTATGTGGAATGAAATCGAGGCTGCTGGGAAGGGAGACAACACGAGTTTCAGTACAGAAACAATAATAACAGCAACAAAATTGATGATGATAACAACAACAACAACAACATGGTAACAACAACAACAACAAAGTTGTTGATGAAATAATATGATAATAATAATAATAATAATAATAAATGGAAAATAATAAACAATGCAAACAAAATGGTAACGAAGATGTAGGAAGTAAGACGGAGAAAAGAAAAGTTGTAATTAGAACAAAGATAGTATGTAAAAGTGATGATGATGATGACAATGATGAATGATGATGATGCGCTTGTTTAGTTTTTTTTCCCCATTATTAGATTGTTCGTCTAAAAAAAAATAAAAGAACATGCCGTCTTGAAAAAAAACAAGATGTTATTTTTGGGAGCCACTAATTTTAGTAATACTTCGATACTATCATCGTCATAGTAACAGAGGGTGGAAGAAAGGAGAAAACAGGATTAAGCAAAGGATAATTAGCCAACAAAGTTATAGTAGAACAGTAAAAGTGGCGACGATGATGATGACAATGATTACAATAATGATGTTGGCGCGCTCATAGTGCCCACTCATGCGCTCGTTTTTTTTTCCACACACACACTGTGCCAGCTTGAATAAAAGTTACACGTTAGCTCGCGCGCTACCTGTTTATTGCTCAATAATGATTCGGTTATTACTCCTACTACTATCATCGTCATAACGAGAGCGATCAATTCTAATGATAATATAATGATTCTGATTATGTAGTCCCATAAAAGCAGGTGGAAAGGAACCGATCACCCAAAAAGCTGTTGTGTCGGGGAAGGAAAAATGGACAGAGAAACTACATACTTGCGTTAATCCACACACACACACGCGCGCGCGCGCGCTAGCGCGCTTGCGCTCATGTTCTTTCCTCCTCTCCTCTTCCCATTCTTTCTGCGTTATTCATTTCTCTCTATCCCATACTGTACCATACCCGCTGTTGTGTCTTGCACTAATCCCTGTTGGTATAGCGTGGAAAGAAAAGATCATTTCTCTTAGTGCACGTGTCTTGCATACGTTTAGTGATTTTTTCCCCTGAGCTTATGTATGGGATCAGTGCAGGCTGAAATGTGTGTGTGTGTGTGTGTGTGTGTGTGTGTGTGTGTGTGTGTGTGTGTGTGTGTGTGTGTGTGTGTGTGTGTGTGCACGCGCGCTCGTGCGCTAATATGTGGAGTGGGCAAAAAAAAAAAGGTGAAAGTGGGAGTATGAAGAAAAAAGGTAACAAAAACAGGCAAATGAGGAAAAAAGCAGGAACAGGGAGATAGCTAGCTGTTAAGCAGAAGTAGGCAACAGAGGTGAAAGTATGTACAGGGGCATAGACAAAACACCAACTGAAGGGGGACAAAAGAGGCAAAAGTAAGAGTCGTCAGCAGGCAAAAGCAGAGAAGTGTAGCACAGACTGAACGCGTCCCTGGCTCATCGTCATCATCAGCATCAGCAACACTCCAGCCACTACAGGCTGGTCTGCCTGGCCACACTGATGTTTGTGTACATTGCTAATGACCCCCTCTCCACGTCACGCCCAGCTGCTGAGGACCACCAGGGCTCCCTCACCCCTCCTCCCTCTCCTCCTCCTCCTCCTTTCCTCTGCCTCCTCCCTCCTCCCTCCCCACTCTCTCCACCCTACCCTCTCCCTACCTTTCTGTCCTTCTTCTACCCCCAAGTGCCCTCACCCCCCCAAAAACCCACCCTGTTATTTCGCCAATCCAGCCCCATTACGGACTCCTGCCCTACATCGTCACTGTCTCGATATTGCCTATTGTTCTGTACCCCCCTCTGGCCCCTCCTCTCTTTTTTTTGTTGTTCTTCTTCCACCCCCCAAGTGCTCTCACCCCCTTATCCACCCTATTATGTCACCCATCCAGCCCCATTTCCACTGCCTTTTGATATTGTTTATTATTTTGTACCCCCCCCCCCCCCCCCCCCCCCCGCCCCCCCCGCCTCCCCCCGGTCTCTCCCCTCCCACTCTCCTACTTTTCTTTTTATTTCAATACGAAATCTCTTCTGAGGCCTCGAACAACTCATTACAGTCGTCTGGCATCGACTCTCATAGATTGAGTGATTGACTACCTTCGAACAGGAGGTAACGTTGTTAATAGTATCGTATTGTTTGTTTTGATTTTCATTTCTGCTTTCATGTTGTCTGTCCGTCAGCTGGATGTTGAAAACACTGCTGCACTCATTGTCACGAAACTTCGTGTTTAGCTCCTCAAGAACGAAGATGTCAAAACATGTGAATGACAAGTCCATGCTTTATAACATAAATAGCAGGCAAAGGCTGTGTAAACCAAAGGCTGTGTGTAAACCAAGGATATCCGCATCCTTTCGTGCCTCTTCCTGGCGTTCTCAGATTCAATGAAGACCTTTCTGGGCCTCTTGGGCCTTCGAGTCTCTCTCTCTCTCTCTCTCTCTCTCTCTCTCTCTCTCTCTCTCTCTCTCTCTCTCTCTCTCTCTCCCTTCCCTCCTCCTCCTCCTCCTCCTCCTCCTCCTCCTCTCTCCCTCCTCTTCTTCTTCTTCTTCTTCTTCTTCTTCTTCTTCTTCTTCTTCTTCTTCTTCGTGCTCTGGGCTATTGCCGCGCAGTGTATGCATCAAGGTTTTGGCTAATTTAGGTACATGCCCGCGACATGCCCGCGACAGTGACGATATGTTGAATTATTGACATCCCTCGTATTTTCAAAGGAAATTCTCAGGATTTCCCAAATAATCCCCTCGGGGACAGCACCGTCAACATCTTCAAACACTCTTAGCAAAGATATTGTTATTGAGCAGAAAGACGTTATGTGGACTGATGACAAAACAAGTGCGGATCCGAAACAAAGAACGGATCCGGAATTCGTTTGATTTTGATGAAGATCTATGCGTTTCCGAGATATTTGAGCTTATTCTCTTCCACCACCACCCCCCCCCCCCCCCCCCCCTCCTCATTTACTTCTTTATTTTTTTTTTTTTTCTTTTTTTTTGATCTATTCACTTACATATTAACATGTATTTGTTACTTTGTTCACATCTTTTATTGCATGCTTGCTTATATAATACACTTCACCTACACCTGATTAGCTATGTTTCCTTCTACCCCCTTACTTATTAATCAATCAACCAATCACTCAAACGACCAACTAACCAAACCAACCAGCCAAGTAACCAATCAACCAAACTACCAATAATTAAATCACATTCATTCATTCATTCATTCATTCATTCATTCATTCGTCGTTCGTTCGTTTGTTCATTCATTCATTCATTCATTCATTCATTCATTCATTCATTCATTCATTCATTTACTTTTGTTTGTACCCATACTCCTGCATTCTCCACTCTCCTTCGTTATCCCCCTCACCCAGTCCCAATCCTCATCTCCCCCCCCCAGCCCCCCTCCCCGTTTCCTTATTTTCAGGAGAAAATGAATTTCAGCCCATGTCTGGCTTGATAACAAAATAGGTGTTGCTTAAAATCGCTATTTAGACCAAACCCAAACAAAACCAAAGCAAACTAAAACCAAACCAAGCAAAAAAAAAACCATGTTTCTGTAATCATTGTCACGTCTGTTTGACCTGTGGAACACCTTAGCGACCGAAACCACTTCCCATTGCATTGAAATTGGGTTGCTAGATTCGCTTGGCGGCCTTACAGCATAACTTTTATCTTCGCTTGTTGTGAATTGATTGTACTGATGTAATGAAATGATTTAATGCCCTTGTAGTAAACACGACTGCCAAAAAAAGCAAAAAAACCTTAACACCCATTTTCCATCCAGTTTGCACCTTCCTCCTCACCCCACCCCCCATGCCCCCCCCCCCCCCCCCCCCCCCCCCCCCCCCCCACCCCCCTCCTCCCACTTCCCTTCCTCCGCCCGTTGTCCCCCCCCCCACCCCCCCCGAAGAGTAAAATTCACCAGCCTTTTCCATCTGTTTGAATGAAAAAATTGTCACTCTTTTCTCTGTCTCTCTCTCTCTCTCTCTCTCTCTCTCTCTCTCTCTCTCTCTCTCTCTCTCTCTCTCTCTCTCTCTCTCTCTCTCTCTCTCTCTCGCATCACTAAGTTCAGATCTGGCATTTCTGACTTGTCAATAATTCTCTACTATAGGTACAGAAACCGTAGGCCACAAGGCTTATATGTAAACACAATATAAATTTGCTGTAAAAAAAGAAATGCGCTTCTTATCATGTTGTCCATTTTACAATAGCATAAGAGAAAAGTTCATTGATCAAAAGTTCTTTCATAATCCAAATGGTTTTCGTTTGTCTCTCTTGTTGGCCTCAACGAACAGTAATACAGTCAGAAAATTAGCATTTTATATTTATCAAGCGTTTAAATCGCGGCAGATTATTATAACTTGAATGTATATTTATGTGTGAGTATGTAATAATGTTTATATATATATATATATATATATATATATATATATATATATTGTTTTGTTCCCCTCTTCCAAAGAAGGCCTTGGCCTTATGGAATAAGGATTTAATTTCATTTCATTTCTCTCTCTCTCTCTCTCTCCGTCTCTCTGTCTGCCTGTCTGTCTGTCTGTCTGTCTGTCTGTCTGT
>JADBJO010004327.1:37500-47500 GCA_016801955.1 Conus betulinus | reverse complement strand
CCACTCTTCATGTGGTGTCAAGGTCTTGGCTTGGTGGTCTCCTGACCAGAAACATGCCAGGAATAGGCAAACGTTTCGGCTTCTAAGACATGACCCGTGTATTCGCTGCCACAGTTCCTAGTTATCGTCTTTTGTCGTACATCCCACGTGTCAGATTTTGAGAAATCTTCTGTAACACATATGGTCTGGTACCTGGGGTTTTGAGTTCATTATCTACAGCTACTCCCCAGGCATACATAAAGACACCTCTGAAGACATACACTTGTGAACGGGTGTTGTCTTCTTTGGTTTGGTTTTCCCCGAAATAGTGCTCTGTAATATCACAAACATACCACAGACTAAAACCGTGGCATGTGTGGGCTGATAACAAGACCATAACGACACCAACGCTGTACGAAATCACGAGAAGAACACAGGGAAAGGAGCAAGAGACCTTTGTATTGTCTACTCGGTAACTCTATGCATTTTTATCACTCTTTTAATCGTAAGTGAATAACCCCAACTCAGCTGTAAGATGTGAAACTGAAAAACGACTGATTCAATCGCTAGTTTTAAGCCGCATCAAGTGGCAAAACAATGTGGAATTCGACTTTCCCTACAGATAATACGCGGCTTACCATGCTGGAATTCGACTTTCCCTACAGATAATACGCGGCTTACCATGCTGCAACACTATAACCCCTTCCCAACTCGCACACACACACACACACACACACCACACACACACACACACACACACACACACACACACACACACACACACACACACACACACACACACACACACACACACACACACACACACACGCACGCACGCACGCACGCACACGCACACACACATACACACACACACACACACACACACACACACACACACACACACACACACACACACACAACTTATTACTTTTTGATGAGCTGAAACAAACATCATAATCAGTCACGTGATGATCGAAAGATGTGCTAATTCTTCAGTTCCTGTCACTGTATTTCATTTGGCCACCGACAAATCTCAGCGGTGTTCATCTCATCTGCAGGGGCTTAGTGGGTAAGCTGGCGGATATTGTTCCAAGAACTTGGGTTCGAGGAGTTAACAGTTTCGATTTGTTTTATACTCTACGAATTCTAGCAAGGATATATGAATGGTGTGTGCATGTGTGTGTGTGTGTGTGTGTGTGTGTGTGTGTGTGTGTGTGTGTGTGTGTGTGTGTGTGTGTGTGTCTGTGTGTGTGTGAAGGAGAGAGAGAGAGAGAGAGAGAGTCAGACAGAGAGGTAGAGAGAGAGAGAGACTGAGAGAGAGAGAGAGAAAAACGGAGACAGAGAGACAGACAGACATTCAGACAGACAGACAGAGACAGACAGACAGACAGAGAGTCAGAGAGAAAGAGAGAGAGCGAGACAGACATACAGACAGACAGACAGACAGACAGAAAGAGAGACAAAAAGAGAGAGAAGGCACAGAGAGAGAGAGAGAGGAAGAGTGAGAGAGAGAGAGAGAGAGAGAGAGACAGACAGACAGACAGAGACAGAGAGACAGAGAGACAGAGAGAGACAGAGACAGAGACAGAGACAGAGACAGAGACAGAGACAGACAAAGACACACCCAGAGAGAGAAAGAGAGATACAGAGACAGACAGAGACACAGATAGACACAGACACAGACAGAGACAGTCATAAGATGGAAGGACTACAACTCTCACACACGCTGTTCCCCGATGCTCTCCCTTTACGACCCTTTGGAATCCCACACCATCAAAGTCAGCCACCTCCTTTAAAGTGCTTCTTCAAGATAACCCTCGGTGCTGCTGATTGGACCATTAACCCCGGGCTATCGTGGAGCAGCGCCCTTTTCAGCTGTGTGTGTGTGCAGTAGAGTCTGACGGGGTGTCAGGCAGAGAACTCACGGTCACTTTGCATGGGTCATGAACACTGGGCTCTAACATTCCTTCTTTACTGCTGCTTCTTCTTTTGACCAGTATTACCTTTCTTAGTCGTGACATCTATGCTATTCATTTTATTCATACATACATTCATCATCATCATCATCATCATCATCATCATCATCATCATCATCATCATCATCATCATCATCCTTGTCGTCGTCGTCGTCATAGTCGTCGTCATCATCATCATCATCATCATCATCATCATCATCATCATCGTCATCATAGCAGCATACTATCTAGGTGTTATAGGTGCTTTACAAAAAAAAAAATGCATGTATGCAATACACATACAATACCAATATTACACATATATATATATATATTCCAAATGCACGTAACACACTATATAAATACAAACAAAGTACACACAGACACACCAATGTACATATTCCTCAACAACCGCATAACACAAATACATGCTCATTTACATAATCATACATGTGCAGAAGTACAAATCGTGTAAACAGGCATACCACAACCAGAACAGCAACAGAGAGAAGAGAGGAGTTTTTAAGGTCAGATGTGAAAGCCGGGCGATGGGTTGCTAAGGAGTCTGTTCAATGTCCTTGGACTTTGAAAAGAATTGATCTCTGTCGGTTAGTTCTCGTTCTGGTTTAAGGTATCCTGAGAAGTCGTGTCTGAGAAGAACGGTGGAGATGATGTGACGGAGTGTAGACTTGATGGAATTCGTTAGACACTCTAGTCCAAACCAACTGACAGTAGAACGTTTCAGAGTAGACAACTTGTAGACCATACGATCGGAAACAGGCAACCAGTGGAGGGAGTAAAAAAGAGATCAAGGGTGTTCAGATTCAGCACCTCTGCAAATGAGTCTAGCAGCGTGGCTCTGGATTCGTTGAAATCTATCTGACAAATATATGGGAAAGCCGGCGAAAGGAGAATCACATTGAAAAATGAAATTTCCACCTGCAGTCACCTCACTAACTAACGTATCAAGAAAAGTAAATAAATAAATAGATACATAAATAAATAAAGAAACAAACAAACAAATAAATAAATGAATAATAACAAACAGATAACTGAACAAACAAAAATAGATAAGTAAATAGACAAATTACTAAACATATAACTAGTAAGTAAATAGACAAATTACTAAATATATGACTAGCTACCTGACAAACTAACTAAACAAAAGTGAATCAATAAATAAATAAATAAATAGGATTAAATAAATAAGTACATAGACGGATAAATAGATAAGTAGATAAAGGAATAAATGAATAAACAAATGAGTATACAATCGTCTTAAGAACACAAACCAACCTTGGCTTATGACAAAATCGTTTTCTCGTTCCCATGCACAAGGCACTGTTAGACGACACCCAGCACCCAGTTTCATCACAGACCAGTGCCCCTGATGTTATCCACACTTTACAAACACACACGGCGGGGTCCCCACCCCCACCCCCAAGCCATTATCTCCCAGTCATAAACAGCGCTGCCCTTGTCAGGCCAACTTTCCTACTGTGTGTTGTGAAATAAACACCAGACAGACACAGCCATCGGCCCTCAGACGCGGCATCACACTGCCTTTGACTGTTGTCTCCCTCCTGCCTTGGCCCGTACGTTATCTAAATGATTCACAAACATTTGATATCACTGGCAAAGCTACAGACGTTTTATGTGGAAGACATCATTAATGTATTTATATGACCCCCTCTTCTCCCCCCTTTAGAAATGTTAGTCCGTTATGCAGTGTTCTCGCTGCCCAAGGTCATTCTATCCAGGTGATACTTAGTACATTTTCGAACAGCAGGTGACGTGTTTTTCTTTCTTTACTTTCTTTCTTTTTTTTTTTTTTCTTTTTCTTTTCTGTTTTTTTTTTTTTTTTCCGTTGCTATCCTGTCTTCTTTGCTACCTTAGTGGCATTGCACTCACGTCGCTGATTCCGACCTCCCCCTCGTCCACAGCTACAGCCACAGCCTGGCCCGACCTGACACAGCTCCAGTCCCGGCAATCCACAGGAGGCAGTCCATAATTATCAAGTCGTCCTGAGGCAACCCACCAGAGGAAACACTGCACTGCTGCCGAGTCACTTCAGTGGTGTTCAGTGGCGCCTGTTCTGATCCAGCATATACAGGACAACTCCTACTAAGCCCCCTACTGACGACAATAATTGGTTAGTCGCGGAACCGGTGTGAGTGAGCTCTCCTTCTGGAGGCCGTAGGCCATAGGGACTAGCAATCGAAACTGAGGTCACCATTAGAGTAGGGCATGAAGGGCTACAGAATTTGAGACTTTTTTTTTTATCAAATGGTGATCAATAATGATAAGGATGGTGAAGTTAATGCTACAGATTTCCATTCTGGTCTGAGACTGCATGATATAGAATGCTTCCTTCCACAAGATATCGCGGTGTCAGCCAGGTCCGAGAGATACAGACACCTGCAGTGTTGGTAAGAAAATTTGAGCAACAGTCAGAAACGCATCCACTGAGAGGATGAAACTCGACTGTGTGGTCTCAGACTTCCCAAATGAACCCGTGGCAAACTGATATCTGGGAAGGAGCAAGTCGGGGCATAAAAAAGGCGACGTGTTTCATGTATACTACTTGGCACAGAACTCTGGAAGAAAGCAGACACGGTAAGAGGAAACTTTAGGGAGAGATTGCGTAGCAAATGGTCCGTAGAGAAGAAGCCTCTTCAGATGCCAGTGTGTCAGCCCTTAACTCCAAACACTCTAAGAAGGGCGGGCAAACATACATGTCACAGTCGCTTAGTGTAATGCGAAGGCAAGACTACGATACCCGTACCAACATGGTCAAAACAGATATCATGTAACTAAACAAGTTTTGTACACAGTCTACCCCCCCCCCCCCCCCCCCCCATCCCCCCACCCCCCATCTGACTTCTCCAAGGTTTAGGAGCGAAGGAACATCTCAAGCGCTGAAATAAGAGCTGAAGTAAGAATAAAAAAAAAGAGAGGTTACTCAGCCGTATGGAAATAGGAACACGGAGAGAGAGAGAGAGAGAGCGAGAGAGAGAGAGAGAGAGAGAGAGAGAGAGAGGAGAGAGAGAGAGAGAGAGGAGACACAGAGAGAGGTGTGGGGAGGAGAGAGAGAGAGAGAGAGAGAGAGAGAGAGAGAGAGAGAGAGAGGAGGAGAGAGAGAGAGAGAGAGAGAGAGAGAGAGAGAGAGAGAGAGAGAGAGAGAGAGAGAGAGCATTCAATTATCCTTTCATTTTCAGACAAACAAAGAAGCAAGCAAGCATACAAACAAAAACAGAGCAAAAACCCTGCTCCCTCCCTCACACACACACACACACACACACACACACACACACACACACACACACACACACACACACACAAAGGCCCGTGAGTGCGCACGCACTCGCGAACGCGCGCACGCATGCAAGCACGCACACACACGCACACACAGACACACACACGCACACACACACACACCACACACACACACACACACACACACACACACACACACACACACCCTGTGGCTTTACAGAAAATGATCCTGTCAAACAGCAAAGAATTTCAATAACACGAACGTCAGCCCCTCCCCTCCCCCTCCCTCTCATCTTTCCTGAACAGTCTGTCTCCCCTTTGATCCTCCGGTTGTCAATCGATAGTCTACACTTCCCTCTGAATTAACCCCCCTAACTGCTGAACTGCACTGAATTCACACACTTAATTCACATTTACAAAAATGCAAATCTCAAGATGCTTTTGGGTGGAGTTCGATGATAGATCAGGTCGAATCTTACTGATGAGTTTCATCTAACAGTCGAAAGTCGACTCTATGTGTGTGAAATGACTCTATTCACCAAACAGATGTGATGGCTTCATATCGCGTCAGAGGAATGTTCTATATTCACAGACAAAAGCTGATTTTCGCAGGCAAATGTATCAATGACTATTCACCAAAACATAGCGTGGTGGCTTCCAAATCCTGTCAGAGATGTTTTTAAATGCTTACAGCTGAACGCCCTTTTCTCCCCCTCCTCTATGGTCTCTCTCTCTTCCTCCGCCTTCAACCCTCCAACTGCCCCTCTCTTCACCTCGCTCTCATCTCCTCCTCCCACCCCATAGAGTCCCCCTCCCCCTCCCCACTCCCCTTAGTCTTTGTAAGTTATGTTCATAGTGGTGGAAGAATTGTTTGTTTGCGTCTTTCTCCACTGTGAGTAATTGTTTCATTTAAAAAAAAAAGTTTGCTTAATGGATCTGGAGGGAAATGCTAATGTAATTCATAATCGCTGAAAAAATAAGTAGTGAGGGAAAACAAGTGCAGGCTAACAATTCTTCCGTCGTTATAGTAATGACTTAGAAAAGATTTGAACTTTAAAAAAATTGAAGATGAAGAAACTGGAACATAAAATTCAGAAAATATATCATAAATATGAAAATCCTTCACCAGCTGCATAAAAGAACCATTGCAATTCCTCTTGAAGGCAGATCTGTTTGTATTGCCTGCTCCAAGGCCTTTCGTCCGCCGGATCATAATTCATAATTGCTGCGGGAAGCCCTGGGTTCTCCAAAAAGTAGACTAACCATAACATATATTTGCACATTTTAGCTACCCTTGCATCCGTTTTCTTTTTTTTAGGTCCTCAAGCATACATATACACTTTTCCTATCATTTCGGCGATAGTTTAATCAAAATCAGATTACGTATTTAAAACGTTTAAGTTTCTTTTTCCTTGTTCTGTCATTCGTCTGCTGCTTTGGGGAAACAGTTTGATTATTAAGATTTTCTGCGAGAGGTGTGAGACTACCACAGAATCAGAGATGATAATTATCATTCAGATAGGTGCCATGGATGGAATAGCACGTTCAGGCCCGAACCCGACTGACGAGTCTTACCTAGGTGATGAAAATCAACCCTAGGCAGGTGTATCACGTACGTGGGTTTTCTTTAATCTTTTTTTTTTTGTTGTTGTTTCCACTTCTGTGCCACCCCCCAGTTCCACCCACGCCTCATATTCTAAGCGCTTAACCGCAGCCAAAGCCCGGCCTGGTCTGCCGCAGCCCTGGCACCAACAATCCACCGGGAGCAGTCAACGTCAAGTCGTTATAAGGCAACCCACCGGAGGAGACACTGCACTGCTGCTGAGTGACTTCGGTGTTGTTCCGCGGTGCCAGTTCTGATCCAACACAAGCAGGACACCAAGTACAAAGCCCCCCCCCCCCCCCCCCCATCCCCACCCCCCTACTCACGACAATGATTGCTTAGTCGCGGACCAGGCGTGAGTGAGCTTTCCCTGTCTACATGGAACAGGATAAGACAGGTAGTGGTGTCCTCACCTGATCTGTATAAATTATTATCACTTGACAAGGATACCATAGTCTCGCTCTGACAATTATCCTTGTCAGGAACAATTAAGGGGTTAACACACACTGCCTCAATGCACTCTCTCGTCCTTTCTACTATCGCATAAACGGCTGGACGTGATGTAGGCTTTTTCCCCTTTTTCCCATTTCTTCTTCGTCTCTCTCTTCTCTGATTTTTTTTTTTTTTGGTTCTTTTTGTGGTTCAAATGGAACGTAAAATGTGAAACTCTCTCTCTCTCTCTCTCTCTCTCTCTCTCTCTCTCTCTCTCTCTCTCTCTCTGGTGTCTGTGTGTGTGTGTGTGTGTGTGTGTGTGTGTGTGTGTTTTGTGTATATATATATATATATATATATATATATATATATATATATATATATATATGTATATATGTGTGTGTGTGTGTGTGTGTGTGTGTGTGTGTGTGTGTGTGTGTGTGTGTGTGTGTGTGTGTGTGTGTGTGTGTGTGTGTGTGTGTGTGCGTAAGTGTGCGTGGGGCGTGCGCGTGCGCGTGTGTGCGTGTTGTGTGACTCTTTTTGAGACCTATTAGTCGCTTGAGGGAGGCACGCTAAAAGCTTTCTCATCTTTATGCTGATTTAGCTGGCCAAGGGAATTTAATTCTAGTGCAACCATTACATTTACACTAGCAAGCAACACGCTGCTTGTATAATTGTTGTCCATGATTTTTTTGGGGAAAAAGGTTCATCGCTGAGTGTACTACGAATTTAAATCCTCTGTATCAACATGCGCATTGTTATAATTCAAGAAAACAATCTCTTACTACTGGAAACCAGTTCGTGTTTCTTCTGGCAACTCACAGTATCTTCAGATAAAACTTTGGCAAGGATATAAAGAAAAGCTAAGATTATAAAAGTTGATGTACAGCCGTTATCTGCATCCAGTGTCGTTGCTGAGAAGACCAAACAGGTACAGCATTAGGATTTAGTATGAACACTGTTGAGAAAAAAACAGTGTCGGACAACGTTTGACCACAACTGACTATTTCAGCCTTGTGCAGAAGCTGAGGATGATTTGAATTCATCTAGTCAGCCTCTCTCTCTCTCTCTCTCTCTCTCTCTCTCTCCTCTCTCTCTCTCTCTCTCTCTCTCTCTCTCTCTCTTACCCCCTTCTCCTCCGTCTAAGTCTGTCTATTAATCTATAAGTCTGATTATCTGTCTGTCTGTCTCTGTCTCCCTCGGTCTCTGTCTCTGTCTCTGTCTGTGTGTGTGTGTCTCTCTCTCTGTCAGTCTCTCTCTCACTCTCTCTCTCTCTCTCTCTCTCTCTCTCTCTCTGTCTGTCTGTCTGTCTGTCTGTCTCGCTCTTACCTTCTCTGTCTGTCTAACAATTTGTCTATTAGTTTATGTCCGATTATCTGTCTGTCTGTCTGTATGCCTGTCTGTCTGGCTAGCTGGCTGTCCGTCTGTCTCTAACATCCATGTTCCATCCTGTTGCACCCTTTCCCCTCGCCCCAGGCCCCCATGCCTCCCCCCCCCCCCCCCCCCCCCCCCCTACCGCCACCCCGCTCCTCCCACTTCCCATCCTCCACCCGTTATCCTTTTGTCCCGAAGAGTAAGACTCACCAGCCTTTCCCTTCTGTTTGAATGACAAAATTGTACTCTCTCTCTCTCTCTCATCTCTCTCTCCCCCTCTCCTCTCTCTCTCTCTCTCTCTCTCTCTCTCTCTCTTCATCTCTCTCTCTCTCTCTCTCATCGAAAAATGATTACATGTCTCTCTCTCTCGTCTCTCTCTCCCTCTCTCTCCTCTCTCTCTCCTCTCTCTCTCTCTCTCTCTCTCTCTCTCTCTCCCCTCTCTCTCTCTCTCTCTCTCTCTCATCTCTCTGCCTCTCTCTCCTCTCTGCGTGCGTGCGTGCGTGTACGTTGTAGTACATTTCCAGATATTTCCCCCAAGCTCAGCCCACCTCCCACCCCCACTCTCTCCTTCCCCTTCATTATTTGTATTTTCATTTTTATTTATTTAATTTCATTTGTTTGTTTATTATTGTTTATGTTTTTTTTTATTTTTGTGTCATTTCTCTTTCTATTTTCACTTGATGTTCCATTATGATTGCATGACCGCTTTGTTTGCTTGTTTGCTTTCTTACATTATTTCATTTCACTGCATGTTGTAGGTCTTGTCTCTCTCTCTCTCTCTCTCTCTCTCTCTCTCTCTCTCTCTCTCTCTCTCTCTCTCTCTCTCCTCTCTCTCTCTCTCCTCTCCTCCCTCTCTCTCTCCTCTCTCTCTCTCTCTCTCTCTCTCTCTCTTCGTTCTAACAATCTAGTCTATAGGTCTGATCATCTCTTTGTCTGTCTCTGTCTCCCTTGATCTAGGTCTGATCTGTCTGACTGGCTGGGCTGGATCGGGTCCTGTCCCGTCTGTCCCGTCTCTGTCTCTCGGCTCTCTCTGCTCTCTCTCTCTCTCTCTCTCTCTCTCTTTTCTCTCTCTCTCTCTCCTCGTCGAACAATACAGTATCCACTGTCATTTTTCTTCCTCTCGACCTGTAAAATCTCTCCAATCTGGCAACAACAAAATAAATTACCTACCAAATAAAATGCTTACAAACCTCATCACTAAACAGAGATAACATGACAGCAACCACAGCCGTATCTGACTCCACACACACACACACACACACACACACACACACACACACACACCACACACACACACATACACACATGCGCGCGCGCGCAAACACACACACACACACACACACACACACACACACACACACACACACACACACACACACAC